>JABXJD010000673.1:0-207561 GCA_013375575.1 Percina caprodes | reverse complement strand
TTGTGCGCTCACTGAGCAATAATTAATCTGCTTTACATCAATCACAAAATCAAAATGTGTACTTTGCCCTAAAGAAAGCTGTGACTAATTTATCCAAGATAATTCTATCAAGATAAACATATGACTACAATATATTCTTTTCATATTTTTTTTTTAATACATTGTCAACTTAAGCAGCAAGATCTGACCAATACTCTCAACTCAAACCGTATTTCCAACAACTAAACCTTACAGATACTCTGGAATGAATTTACTTAAACTGATACTTCTGCCCTAATTTTGTTGTGATGTTAAAAAGATTACCATGGGCCACCGATTAGCCTGCAGCAACTGCTTTTCCTGCTGCTGTCAACGCTAAGGTGCCAGATGCGCTAGGCAAGTAGCCGCATGATAAATGGCAGAAGGTGAGAGCTCTGTGGCTGGGACCGAGCACCCTGCCCCTACATCCTGCTGCCAGTCCCTTGGCATGCAGCTCGTCAGGCCAAATGGCAGCCACATACCACTTCAACGCTGACATTTAAAACCTCTGCCATGCTATCCAGCTGTGGATACCGCAGGTCCCCCCCACCACCACCCTCAGTCTCCCCTAGGCACCCAGCCCTCAACCCCACTGCTGCTCCTGCCAGACACCAGTCGAAAGATTTACATAAACAGCCTTTTGTTCAAACAAATGTGGCATTGTTTACAATGAAAGTACATGATGATGTTATACCTGCAGATCTAAGTTACCTTATACTTTAAAAAGGGGGCAGATTACAGGTATTTATAAATTCTGGGCAAAAGCAGGTGTAGGCTTATCGTATGAGTCAGACACATTTCATAAGTTATTAGCAGTAGAGTAAATGGCTCTGTTCTGCTCTTTATTGGAAGATTTTGCACACCACCAAACCCAGCTAAACCTGTCAGCTGAGACTATTATGTTTGCAAAATTATCTGCTAGTCCTCATCCTAAAAGCCTTTTTTCTTGTAGCATTGTAACGTGAAATCATACTGTTTGAAAATGCAAACAATGAAGCATAAATCTAACCTCCGTCTTGCTTAACCTACTGCGTGAACTAAGTAGCTAAGCAGAATTATATTAGAAATAAATAACAGTCTTGTTCTGTCTTATATCGTCTCTTATGATGCCTTTATTACTAGGACCAACACATGTTAAACTGCCTTACAAGAACAAAGCTGTTTTTTATTTCTATGTCTTCTACATGAATCATGAGGATGTAACACTTTGCCTGGGACATGGAGCTTAAGCCTAAATCTGTTAGCATGCCATGTAGCCATCAAGGCAAGGCAGGGCAGCTTTATTTGTATAGCACATTTCAGCAACAGGGCAATTCAAAGGGCTTTAAAAAAACTGTTAAAAAATAAAAACAGATAAAACACAAGAATGAAAATGTTTGCAAGGCTACTTTTACTATTATACTTTAAGTACATTTTCAAGCCTGTACTTTGTTACTTTTTCTTGAGTAAAGAAGTTAAATCAGTACTTCTACTTTTACCAGAGTATTTTTTTAACACAATTATCTGCACTTCTACTTGAGTACAGGAAGTGAGTACTTTTGCCATCTCTGATAGTTTCTAGCGATAATGTCAAAAAAGAAGGACCTCCTTGCATTCCTCAGTTCCAAATTATAAATGCAAAGTCTCTCTTTATAGGTGTTATAATGGACCAGGAGATTTGTTTGATTGTGGAGAATTCAAGTGCATTCTGTATTTATGAGCCTTTTTTTCTCAATTTGCCTCATGAAGCTAATGTTAGCTTAAGTATCTGGTTAGCTACAACTGACAAAAGCTGGCTAGAAATGAGAGGCTTGCTTTAGTCTAACAGTGAAATCAAAAATACATGCAAAAATGTGGCAGGCCTAGGAAAAGTTACTAGGAGGGTTAGGCTTGGGGCTTAGATAACAGTCAACTGTTTGTCTCAACACTTCTGAAATACGGGTAAGGGGTAGGGGTAAGATAGAGAAATGAGATTCAGCCTTAGAACTAACACCGAAAATAACAACTAAAGAGATAAATCGGGTAAACAAACCAAATTAACTATTAAAGCATTAATGTGTGCACATTTGGATCAAACCATTATTTTGAAAAAAACACCCACACAGAGGATTTTAGCTGTTCTGGCTGATTAGACCTCTGCTCAGGTTGAGGGTAGGCCAGAGCTTAGATGGGAATTTATTACGTTACAAATTTCATGTACCAATAAGATTGATAAAGCTGTCATTTGTCCTGCCCTAACAGGTGCAATAAAGCTAACAGGAGGCTCAGAAAGATGTCAATCAATCAATCAATCAATCAATCTATACACACCCACACAGTTCTGAGAAGAGGTCCAATCAGCCAGAATAACTGAAATCACCTGTGTGGGTGATGGGTGTCCAGGGACAACAAGAGGTGCAACCGCTGAAAAGTAGTTAATGTTAGGGACCTCACTGATGCATTTTCACACATTTTATAGGCTTTATATCCAGTGTGGTATTGTTTTTAAAGCTGCATTAGGATCCAGTAGCAGCCTACCAAGTACTACTAGAATTTACCAGCAGCACAGAAATCATGAGCTGTCCTACTACAGGGAGAGATGAGTTCAATGATTACCACATAGGGAATTTACTAAGGCAAAGATGGAATGGAAGCACCAAGGTGTCCAGTCAGTCTCTGGCTGCAGTTGCGAGTCATTATTTCTTCTTAAAATATGCCAGGCCGGTCAACCTGCACCCACAAGGATGTCATTTGAGCTATTAAGTCTGCTTTGAAACTTGTGGAACTATCCAAATATGTATTTCACTTGGGTTCACTGCACCCTTAAACCTACTGTTTGGGTGAGAATTATCAAAACTGCAGAGCTAAATTGGTTATCTTAGGAATGATAAGGTAACAGTTATGTCATTATAATCGCACACATACTGTGTGTGTATATTTGAAAAGGCTTAAACTGAAATAGTGAAACCACAGTACAGCTACTTTGACTAAAACCGAAACAGCCTAAACAAACAGTAAAGTTTTGGTATCAACAGGTTAGAGTCAAAGCTCAAGGGCCTCTCTTGACCCCTTTCTGCAGTAGCTGCTTTGGGCTTGTTTTTCATCATTAGTTTGCAACTATTTTGATAATTTATACATCATTTTAGTCATTATTATAAGCTGAAATGACAAACATTCTTTGGTTCCAGCATCAAATATAATCCTTGATGAGGATTTAATGCTTTTCATTATCATGTATGATCGTAAACTGAATATCTTTAAGTTCTGAACTGTTATAAAAAACAACTATAAGGACACTCACTCAGCGAGCGCAGACCTCTGCCAAGGCTTCCCCTAACTTATAATGTTAATGTATCTCATTTTATTCCAATTATTCCTAAACCACATGAATGCAGCACAAATACCCTATGTTGCAATGTTAACAAAAATGAAAAAGTATTAATGTATTTGGCCTGTTAATTGGATCAGCTCCAAAAGTTAATGAGTTCTTCCTTGGCCCATGCTACACCCTTCCAAAAGGTCCATGAAAATCAGGCCAGACGTTTTTTCTGTAATCCTGCTGACAGAAAAACAAAATAACCGACAGACCAACTAACAAACCAACAAATAAACAGATACACCAAGATGAAAACATAACTTCCTTGGCAGAGGTAATAATTGTTAGTGGCAGCCCAATTCCAAAGAAGCCAGGCTTGGAACCAAAAACCTTTTGCTTTGAAGAAACCATGCTAACTATTGTTAGTTAGCACTATTTTAAGTTATTGTGAGAAATGCAGGAAAAAAATGACTGGAAAAGAATGAATGCTTGAAAGCACTGATCAGAGATTGACAACTTATCAGTTGATTTTTGTTTCAATTTTATCTAAACCTCCGTAACACCTCCAAGGCAACCTTGGAGTCGAGTTTATTTTTTTTCCAAGATGAGTATAACAGAAAAAAAAATCTTATTTAATTCCTTACAAAAGGCAGAAGAATTGCCCTTCAACCAGCTGAGTAAAAATATCACTGTGACCATACCAACTTTATACAGTGCCGGTATCTCTCTTTAACAAAGGCATGAACATAAAAGAAAGAAAAGGTAGAGAGTAAACACTTTACATTCTGACACTTAAAAACAGACAAGTTCACCCTCACCCGGGAACACACACGTCATGATATATAGAGAGGCAAATACCAAACTGCATGGCATGATATCAAAGGCATTTCTGCAGTCCAAAGGTCAGGTGATGGTAAAAGGTTGCTGAGAAACAGAGCTGCTGGATGGTCTTTCATCAGTGGGAGGCATGGAGTTGCCAAAGAGGCAGTGTTAGTCAGGGCTCCAGGCACAGTGGGGCTGCTCCAATATGACATTTCACATCCAGATCTGCCACAGTAATGGCATTTTAGTCATTTTAAAACAGCCAGACTGGCCTTCCTGCACTGTTGAAATTCTTATAGACGGCACATTTTTTCATTGTTTGGGTTTTATTACGGTGTCTGAAGGAAATTGGATAGGTTGTCAATGTGGAAAAGGCAATTGAGGGCCAATGTAGAAATAATTTGATGATACAAATACAAACACAATACATATATACCCACTATACAACACATGGGTAGAAAGTATACCCTGCAGTGAGGCCCAGAAACTCTCATTTCCTTGAGGAGCCACATTCAGACACTTAAATGAGAATAAAGAGATCTTGAAAATCAACATAAATATATCTTTTTCTCATCTTGTGATTCTCTAAAAAAAAAAAAAAAAAAACAGCTTGCAAAACCAGGGTGGGGAACTATGTTTTGAAGTAAAGCATATATAGCCAAGCTGTTACAAGATGGATTTGTACAACTCTTATCACAGTTTCTTTTCAGCCTGTGTATGTGTCTCTTCTTTCTGGTAGGAAATGGTCAGTAGTTTTCCTTTGAAGTCCCCTCTGAAATGATTTGTCCCATTCGCTTGGAGGAATTGCATTAGCTGGTGGTTGTACATGGTGTTTGTTGTTCTATTTCGTATAGGCTTCGCCCTCTAAGGGCTACGCTATTGGGTTTATCCCTTCGCGCATGCGCAGTCGTGAAGATTTTCTTTTCCCGCCCTTGCGTCCAGCACGGGCCTCAACTACGTCCGCATTTACTGTATATGTACACAGCGGACCCGTTGTTCGCCTCCCACTTTTCTTCAAACGCCGCAGTATGAAGACAAGCTCAAGACTCTCCAGCGGTGCTCGCATCTGCCCTCCTGCCGGACCGGCTACATCCTGCCGCCGGACCTCCACCCCGCTGCGAGACCTGCCTCGGCGCCGTTCACGCCGGCCAGGCTCTCACCCGCCACGCCTCCTGCCAGTTTTGTGCCCGCCTGTCATCTAAAGAGCTAAATCGACGGGCGGAAACTTTTCTGGTTTGTCAGGCTGGTGGCGACGGGGACGGCAGCTGGGCAGACAAACGGGAATCCGGCGACACCCTGGAACCACTGGCGGACGGCGTTTGATGAGCATGAGTCCGCTGGCTCAGTTCTCTCGGACAACGCTCCGTAACTGGTTTCCTCCTCCCCTGGGAGGATCCTCTTCCCCTGGGAGGATTGGGCCTTGAGACGGCGATTGACGCTTTCCCACTGGAGCTCTCCCGCTCTCCCGAACGGCCAGGGCACCGCTTGCGGCCTTCCTTTGCCTCAGTCGGCTCCAACCTCCACCGCTAAAGCTCTCTTCGCTGACCTGCCGGAGATCATCAGGAAGGCGGCGGAGCTGAGAGGCATAGCGCTCCCAGCGGAGCCGCCAGCCTCGCCGCGGCCTTTGAGCGGGATATTTACGCCCAGGAGCAGCCTTCTTCACGGGCACCACTCTGGCCGCGCTTCGCGAGCTTCAGCCTTTGTGGAGGAGGCTTTTTCATAGCCTGGGAAACTGAAGGCTCCCGTCTCTCGCTACGCCCGTTTACTCGGGTTCAAGGCGACACAGACGCGGGATTTCCTCGGTCCCTCCTGGAGGGAGCCTGGCGTCAATTCTGCTCCCGAAAGCCACCTTTTTCGGCCACCGAAGCCCACGCCCCTCTCCCCAAGATCAAGTGTGCGCCCAAGTCACTGACCGGCCCACCAATGTGCTGCCCAAGGGCTGGCGGCACAAAACAACATCGCCTTACTGGCCTCTGCCGTCTCCGCCATGGCCACAACCCCGGGCGCCTTCCTCGGAGCTGGCCACGGAAATTGGCAAAGCCATGACCGCCATCCTCACCCTTACCACGGCGTCCACGGTGGCGCTGTCCAGGGTCATGGCTTGGCAGACTGTGGCCCAGCGAAACATCTGGCTCCACATGTCCCAGCTGCTCGGAAGTTAGACGCGAGCTTCTGTACGGCCCCATAGCTCCCGATGGACTACTTGGGCCCCGCCTACAGACTGCCACGCCTCATCTCCATCAAGCGGCGGAGGACGCGGAGCGGCTTCGAGGCTCGGCTCGTGGTAAACGGCTCCTTCACAACCCCGCCGTCGCCATGACAACCGCCACAAAGAAAGCGCCCACAGCACCTGCTGCGGCTGCGTCTTCCCAAGCTTCGGCTTCAGGACCCCACCTGGTCCCCTCCGCAGCGGCAACCGGCTCCACACGGCCGGCAAGCTACGCGGGCCGGAGACCCATGAGAGCGGCTCCCACCTGGTCCAATCCGCCTCCCGAGCCACCCTGCAAGCAGCAAAGACGGTGGCAATGACGGACGCGGGATCGCCTGTCACTCCCCAGCTGAGGGTTGGAAACACAACGCCTCTTTAAGGGCCACACACTCACAACTAAAGAGCCGTTTCCCCTCAGCCAAACAGCCGTTGTTTGCTCTAAACAGCGTGCTGTTATGACAGTCGCTCCCACACAACACACCAGACCGCTGCTGCACGCGGCACCACTGCCTCGCTATGCTGGCAGCGGGAATGATCCACCCACGGTGGACGACGCGTCAACCACCCCTTCCCCACGGCGATGCCGGCGACAAGGACACGCAACCCAGTGTCCGCTCCGCCCCACAAGGCGACGGCTGGCCACTGCCCTTTCGAAAAGCCCTACCATGGGCTGGGCGACACAATCACTCGTCTCGCCCAGCGGCGGGATGGGCTCTGCTCCCTGCTTGCCATGTCGGTGAACAACACTCAGATATGTGCTCGCCCGCTATCAGAGCGCAGCTGCGGCATGGGTCAGTTTGACACACATGGACTCATGGATGTCAAAACTGATAACACGGGGTTACACACTCCAGTTTGCCTCCCCCCCGCCTCCTTTCGCGGGCGTGTTGGAGACTACTGTATCATCCCTAGCAGAGTCAGACGCTATGACGTCGGAACTAGAAGGGCTGCTGTTGAGCGGAGCTATCTCCCGCGTCCCTCCAGGAGAGGAGAACGGGGGATTTTACTCTCGCTACTTTCTCACACCGAAGAAGTCAGGGGGACTGCGTCCCATCCTCGACCTGTCACAGTTCAATCGATACATCATGGAGCGCCCTTTCCACATGCTAACCGTCAAGCACGTGTTGGAATGTGTGCGCCGCCACGAATGGTTTACGTCCGTGGATCTGAAAGACGCTTACTTTCACGTCCAAATCATTCCCAGGCACAGGAAATTCCTGCGGTTCTCCTTCCAAGGGGCCCGTTTCCAGTACAACCGGCTGCCGTTCGGGTACTCGCTAGCCCCCCGCACCTTTTCCAAGTGCATGGAAACAGCGCTCCAGCCTCTACGAAAGAGGGGCATCAGAGTCCTCTTTATTTGGACGATCTGCTCATCCTAGCCCCTCTCGGGAGCAGGCGGCGCTACAGACTATGGAGGTTCTGCAGCACCTGCAAACGCTGGGTTTTGCCATAAATTGGCGAAAGAGCGCTCTAGTCCCAGCACAATCAATAGTTTATTTGGGCGTGGACATGAACTCGATTACAATGAGAGCCAGGTTATCAGCACCGAGACAGGTTGCCCTGACCTCTCTGTTGTCCCGCTTCAGGCCACACACAACAGTGTCAGCGCTGTCAGTGATGCGGCTCCTGGGCATGATGTCCGCGGCACACACGGTGGTTCCCCTGGTCTCCTCCACATGAGGAAGATCCAAAGGTGGTTTCATCGCCAACGGCTCGATCCCGTTCGCCAAAAATGGCGAATGCTGTCCATCCCCATTCCTCCGGTCAGACCTGTCATACTGGGGGAATCCCGGACCCTGTCTTCCGGGGTTTCTGGGCAGAGTGACGTCATATATGACGGTGTACACCGACGCGTCCCTCACTGGCTGGGGGAATGTGCGAGTCACAGGTGGTGGGAGGGGTCTGGCCTCCTCCTCCTCTCCCCACATAAACTGCCTGGAGCTGTCCACGGTGTTGAAAGTGCTGAAACACTTCACCCGGTGGTGACGGGAGACACGCTGCCGTGCGTACAGACAACATGACGGCGGCAGCGTACATACACCGCCAGGGCGGCATACGCTCAGCCCAACTGCTGGAAATAGCCAGACGCCTCCTGCTATGGGCGCACAGTCATCTGCTGTCTCTCAAAGCAGTGTATATCCCCGGTTTTTGAACCGGGCGGCCGACCTGATGTCGAGGGGAGGGCCCTCCCACAACGAGTGGAGTTTGAATCCCACTATTGTTCAAACGCTATGGAACAGGTTCGGGAAGCGGAGGTAGATCTGTTCGTCACGAGAGAACACACAGTGCACATTGTGGTTTTCCCTGAGCGCGCGGACAACCCTCCCCTTGGCGAGACGCCTTCTCCCACCAGCCCTGGCCCAAAACCCTCCTATATGCTTTTCCCCGGTTCCGCTGATACCTCGCCTCCTGGAGCGCATCCAGGAAGAGAACCTGTCGATTGTTCTGGTGGCACCAGAGCGCACGAGCGTCCTGGTTCCCGACCCTCGTTCAGTTGCTGGTGGCTTCCCCTGGCAGATTCCGTGGCAGGAGACGACTGTTGCAGCTGAACGGCGCAATCTGCCACCCCGGTGATAACCCAGAGGCTGTGGGGCTGGTTGCTGAACGGGAACGCTTACAGAGATTGGGCTTGCCCCCTGCCGTGGTGCGCACCATCCAGGGCTCCAGAGCCCCTTCTACCATAGCATGTTACGCAGGACGCTGGTCAGCTTTCCAGCGCTGGTGCACAGAGAGGGACGCGGATCCACATCGTGTCCCCTGCCTCTTGTGTTGACGTATCTCCAAACTCTGGTGGATAGCGATTTGGCTCCATCTACAGTCAAGGCTTACGCAGCAGCCATCTCGTCCTGCCACGAAGGCTATGGTGAGAGGACAGTTTTGCGCATCCCCTGGTGAAGCGTTTCCTAAAAGGGGTTAGGCGTCAAAACCGTCTGTTCGACCCCTCACCCCCCAATGGGACCTTGCTCTAGTGCTCCGGGCTCTGGGGAAGCCCCCCTTTGAGCCTCTGGCACAAGCTTCTCTCAGAATGCTGTCGCTAAAAACGGCACTTCTCCTTGCTCTGACGTCAGCAAAAGAGTGAGTGATTTGTGTGCACTGTCAATTTCCCGTCATGCCTCTCCATTAGAGGGGACGGGGCGCAGCCACCTTACAGCCAAATCCCTCCTTCACACCGAAGATTCTAACTAGTTCTTTTCGGTCGAGGTGTTTTCCTCGCGGGTTTTTTCCCCGCCTCATGCCAACGATGCGGAGGAGGCTTCCCACCGGTTGTGTCCAGTGCGTGCTCTTTCTCAATACGTTTTACGCACGGCAAATATCAGGAAAACTCAGCAGCTGTTTGTGCATTATAGAGAACATTCCCAAGGATCAGCCCTCTCAAAACAGCGTCTGTCTAACTGGCTGTGCGAGGCTATTACTCAAGCTTATAGCATGGAAGGGGCAGAGCCCCGCGACATCCGAGGGCACTCTACGAGGGCTCTGTCGGCGTCTGCGGCTCTTTTAAAGGCATGGCAGTAGCCGACATCTGTGCGGCAGCCTCGTGGGCTTCCCGTGCCCTTTCATCCGTTTCTATCACGTTACATGCACGGAGATAATCATGTCACTCCGTCGCATGCACAACAGGGCTATTCACGCACAATTTTCCATTAATGATTAACTACTGCCATCATGTTGCGGGCCTTATGAACTTTTTCAGGCCACGCCATTGGCATGGCAGGCTTGATCAGAAGAATGACTGACTGAGCCTACATTGTTGTAGGGAATGTGGTCTATGTTCGGCTTGTTGGCCCTGTGTCGCAGGTGGCATAGACTACATCAGCTTCGCCTAACCCAATAGCGTAGCCCTTAGAGGGCGAAGCCTATACGAAATAGAACGATAGTTACATGGGTAACTCCAGATTCTATTAGTATAGGCGTAGCCCTCTAAGGTACGGGCCACCTGCTCCCAGAACATTAGTTGAAGAAAAAGCTGATGTTTTTGGGAGACGAACAACGGGTCCGCTGTGTACATATACAGTAAATGCGGACGTAGTTGAGGCCCGTGCTGGACGCAAGGGCGGGAAAAGAAAATCTTCACGACTGCGCATGCGCGAAGGGATAAACCCAATAGCGTAGCCCTTAGAGGGCTACGCCTATACTAATAGAATCTGGAGTTACCCATGTAACTATCGTTAAGTGGTATATGCTACAATATTCAGATGTTGATAGATTAAAGGAACGCAAAATACACTGATATTGCCTGACAACCACATGAATAATGTTATGAGTATAACAATCTGTAAATAAATATTCATGTGAAAAAAGTGTTCCAGCAAAACAAAATACAATGTTGCAATGCTGACGGTACATTATATAAAATGTACATTTGCAACAGAAGCAGGGACAAACACTAACACAAATATTTTACTCCACAGTCATGCTTGTGGCTCTATGAGACTGCATTTGCTTGTACTTTCTGAGCTAAATGCTAAAGTTAGCGTGCTAAAATGCTCACAATAACGTGCCTACTGTATGTTTAGCAGTTGTTTTTTTTTAACACCATTCATGTGTGTTAGCATGCTAACATTTGCAAATTAGCAAGGTACAGCGGAGTATCATGGGAATGTCATTAGCTTTACAGGTATTTGGTCACAAATAGTGGTGCAACGGATCACAAAACTTACGGTTTGGATCATGGTTTTGAGTCACGGATCGGCTCAATTTTTGGATCAGCACAAAATGGTGGGATTTCAATGATTTATAAAAAATTAATTTACAATAACACATAACAATAATAATTTATTTCATCAGTAAATTGCTGTTAAACTACAAAAACATCTTTGAGAGCATCACAAGGTTTACAACTTTGAAGTAAATGCACCATTTAGTCCTGGCTATGTTGTTTTTCCGACAACAGCAATGACAAGTGCTAGTTTGTGTCTTTGGCGGTTGACTGTTATACATCACAGTGTTGGAATCCTCTACAATGAAATACAGTCCCACTTTTACCTCTTTATCTGTCAGAATTTTAACAATGGTAGTCTAACGTTACCTGCTTCCAAGAGTAACGTTAGTGTTAACTAGTGTGACATGCAGCAATACTGCCTCTAACGTCTGTTTCGGAGCATCAGAGAGCAGCACAGGCATTTATGAGGCACTGAAATGAGGCACCAAAATCTGCGCTGCTATTCCATCTGGTGGATACCAATCATTTAGGCACCGCTGCCATATTAGCACCAGGGTTTGGTACCCCCCTATTCTCGGGTAACTCAACTACCAACTGCAGCTGAAATTGCGTTGCCTGTATCTGTTCACAGCAACACTTCATAGAGATTTATCAGCCTACTTTAAGTACCAGCGACAATAAACGTTAATTTCACACTATTATTATGGTTTAACTTTGCAATTAATGTAGATGGTTTATAGAAAGATAGTAGTTTATAAAAAAGATGAAAACATTCTTACTGTAAACTAGTTTGCTGTTGACGAATCCTACTTGAAACCTGATGCACCGTCGTATTGTTTGAGGAAGCCTGTCAGAACAGATGTGCTCTTGCATTAATTATGGCACAGGATATTGGAAAGAAAGCCTTCAAATCCATTGTAAAGGGGCATCATTACATGTGACCTTTCACTGAGATGAGTTTTGCCTCTGTGCCTCTGCACATAGTTCTTTCATTAGCTTTCGACCACCATAAAGTAATGGCATTCTCCAACAGTTCCTCTAGATTGACACATGACAAGATGTTAAACTAATGTTTATTTCACTTGCATCCACTTCCTTTAGCTAGAGTAAGATCAAATGGAAAACCAAAAAAACAATAACTTAAACAGTCACACACACAGTCCTGAGCACTTAAGCCCTATACATACCAGTCACAGTATGCATTAAAGACACTGTAGCCACACAAATATTTATACAGTACACATTTACTGTACTGTACATGCATAGACACAACCAAGCACACACACGTGCACAGTGCAGAGACTCCCTGCCTGCTATATAAGATTTACATTTACTGGTTGAATAATCAGTTGACATGCAGCTCAGGGAATTCCATACTTAATGAGAGCCTCTTCACAGGAGAATGTTGTCAAAATGTCAATGAATCTCAATTTAACTACTAACGTAATCACATAGGGACCATCTCATACTGTACAGGCAGGCCAAATCTGGAGATACAGTATGTGCATCCATGTTGCAAATAGTGGCATGAAGAAAATGGAAATCTGGGAATACATTACCATTGGTTCTATATAGATGTGCAGTTTAACATGTTTTACAGATCATTGGCATTCTAACTGTTCAAAGCAATTTCTAATTAAGCAGGTATTTTGGTGAATATTTTACTCTATTTACTTATTTTTTCAGCTTCTGAAGTTTAGTTTAATATTTAACTTGGAAAATATTTGATATCCCTTCACAAGCACTATAAAATATTTTAAGGGTATTAACTCACTTCTTCAGTACACAGGAAGCTATTTTCAAGCTTCAGATTTGTTATTTCCATCCTTTGGATTGTAGAATGCTGTGCCTTTTTTCAGACTAAACATAGCAAGCAAGCTCGCAAGAAACATCTGACCCACATGTCCCTCCCTTTCAAAAAACATCTTTCCAAGCCTCCCTTTTATTCCCTCTCCACGCTCCCCACTGGTACCGGCCATGCTGTGTCTATGGCTGCCAGTGAAAGCAACCCTTTTTGCCTAATGCATGGCCGCTGTCTCCAGCATGGAGGGGTTGACTCACCGACCCCCCTCCTGCACAGAAGAAGATACGAGGAGGCGGTGATGAATGCACAGTCTCAGAGCTTTGTGCAGTTTAGCAACGATGCTAGTTGAGGAAACAATGTATGGCATGATCTGCCAGGTCTTATTTCCACACGTAGAGTACTAAGTATCTGATAATAACACAGATATATGTATTTTATAAGTGTGGTTTCATTGTATGAATACAGACGGTGAAGCCAGTTGCTGCTAAAGCTGCAAAGTGGCCACATAATCAACCATGTATTTCTTTCCACTTCACTTGTTTTTTTTCACTCGCAGTTTTCACACATTTACAGGACTCACAAATTGCTGTGAGAGGACCTCCATTTGCCTTTCGGGTTTCCACAAGAGTGCAACTCTCACTTGGGAAATAGCTGTTAAAAAGAATGATACTCATAAAATACATTGCTTATGCCCCAAACATAAATACATTATTTGGGAAAAACTAAGTAGTAATTTTTCTGTTGTTCTTTTTACTTTAGAAAGCTGACTTCCCTGTGATCTATAATGGAGTAGATATCGCTCAGTCTATTGACTGATGTCTCCTTCCCCCCACTTTGACATTTGCTTATCCTCGTCTGCATCTACCGCTATTGACGTTTGCTCTATCTGGACATCTTCCTAAGCTGTTTTGTCATTTGTCACCTCTTAAATAAAAATGGAGGGGGAGTAGTCAGAGATAAGACTTAATGATACCAACCACATTGTTGGTTTTATACAAGCTTGTGGAAACAATACTGTCAGTGGAAAGTACAGATACTTTACAGATAATTTCCAGCTTTATACCTCCTATGGACATTTGGATTTTACTCAGCATATTTCTATTTTTGTTACTAATAAGCAGGCTAAAGAAGACCCATACTGCAACCTCTAGCATGCATTCACTCAAAACTGTGGACAATTTACTGAAAGCAGGCTTTTGGTTTAACACCTTTTAAACTAATGTATTTAAAGCGCCCACTCCACAGGCTCTCCTGTCAAAAGCTACTATTTTTCTGACTTACCCTCAATTCTCCACTACTTGGATACAAACTGGTGAGATCACACACATTTACATTAGAGCTGTTCGCCCTCAGAGTGAGTTTTCAGGGTTCATTCTTTGCCAACTCTTTATTTGTAGTACAGTAAATGCCACACTTCCTTTGACATGCATTTCTACAAACAGTATCTGCCGTAGATTTTCTCCCCATGAGGTGGAAGACAGATTCTTCCTTTCCTCCCTCCCTCTTTCCATCCAACCCTCCCTCACCCTGGCTCCTGCAGAGAGGCTATTATTGCAGCTAATTATCTACAAATAGGCCCAATATGACAAACACAGCCCTATACCAGTGCTGGCTAAGTACAGGAATCTGTCTAAGTGGGAATAAAAGAATAAAAAGGAGGCGAAGAGAGACAGACAAAGAACAGGACAAAAGTCACAGTGAAGAAAAAAGAAAGAAAACGGGATTCAGAGATAATTAAGAAGAACGTGATAAAGACACAATGTGGAATAAGATCAGAGAAAATGTGGTGCTAAAAAAGATATAAGTGGGAGGCAGATGGGCAAAGAAAGCCAGTGACACCAAAAGGGAGACAGCATAGAAGGGACTAACACAGGGAAATGATCTTGTCTATGCAGAGTGTGACGGTTGTTGCCAATGGCAACTGCCCTGCGTTGCACAGGCCACATCCATTTAGCTCCCAGCATGCCTCATGATCAGGGCAACTCAGGGGTCTAAGGCTGTCTCTCATTTACATAGAGAAACTCATTTACCAGGCGAGCATGGAGGGCTATGACGCATCAATGGGTGCTTGATTAGATCCTTACTGCTGATACATATGAATATTTATCAGTGTTCAATGAATACACGTTTACTCTCCTTTCATCTGGATTATCCTGAGTGTCCTCCTGCTCTTCTCTTAATTCTCTCCAATGAATATGTCACAGGAGATCAGGGCTCCCGACAAAGTGACAGCACTCAAGATAATCCGGTTATTGTTGCTCTGCTGTGATAATCAACTCTTACTTTACGTTTTTACAAAATGCATCACGCTTTTGTCGTGTTGTGTTTTATTTGCCATTTGTCTAGAGACCTTAAGGAAATGAATACGGGGGACGATAATCAAAGCAACGTACTTAAAAGGATGTGTGTTTGGAATTCATTGTTGCTGCAGATTAGTGTTTGGCTGCACAACTGAAACTGCAGGTGTGATCCGGATGCCAAGACAAACTGGAATCACAGTTATTCCATCCCATGAGCCCAAAACACAGAAGAATCACACAATCACAAGCACACCCACTCTTTTTTTTCCTTTACACACAGAGCTGAACAACACATATTTTTAGTGCTTATGACTTACATCACTAACTCCAGCCTCCACTATCTTCAGGCCTGTCTCCTTCTCCAGCTGCTGCTTCTGTTGGACTGCACGGGAGACAAAAGCAGAGGAGGTGTTGAGTATGAGCAGTGGATGACAAAGTAGCAGATTTTTCAGTTCCTGAGGCAAAACAAGTGGTCAGTGAAACTGAGAATGATGCAATGGATGTACAGTAACAGCATGCGTCAGATGTCAAACTGGTCAGAGAAAATCACCAGTCACTACACATACACACAAACAAACACAGAAATTCTTGATCAAGAGGAGAAAGGGGAAAAACACTATCTTGAGGGTAAGACAGAAAGCAGGAGTCTTTCTGACAGGAGTCTGTGGTGGCACTTGTGGAGGAATGTTACGGTGTGTGGGCAGTAGGCCTATGGCAGGTAAGAGTCTACAGCCATGCTAGTGGTTTTATGAGGCTATACTTAGGCACAGTGAGCCTTTCAGTTAAATGCTAATATTAAATGTCAATGCTAGCATATTGACATGCTCATAATGACAATGCTAACGTGCTGATGTTTAAGCTGGTTTTATGGTTGACATAAGGGCTTAACAGGAGGAGGTTTGATTTACTGTTTGTTGTTTGTTGTCAGATTTCACCCGTTGATATCACCACTGCAACACCAGACATATGTAGTACACGATCAGGTCATATCGAGCTTCAATTTTCACCGCAGTAACCAAATTTGTGAATATGGAACTATTCCATGTGGTTGCTGTATTTATGTTGTTTTCATTCACTGCGATAGCAAGCAGGGGCCACATTAGCAGAAGAGAGATAGAGGGGAATTACTGAAAATAAGTCTTTAGATTAGTCTTTTTCAATGTTCCTGCTGATCAATCACAATTCTTGTAGTTCCCACATGCCATTTCTGTAACAACCGTTGCCCTGATGTGTAGTTAATGTTTTGAGGAGGTGCATGTCAGCTGCAGTGTATCCTACAGCCTCACTGTATAGCTGCTGTAGGTACGCAGAAGCATTAATGAACAGGTATAATGTTCGCCATCTTGCATGTTAGCATGCTAACGTTTTATAATCAGCACTAAACAATAAGTACAGCTATGCTTATGGTAATGTCATTAGTTTATCAGCTATTTGTGCTGGTATTAATTGAAATTGTGACCTTCTGAAATTGCTAAATGAAAAGTTCAGGGATTAACGAAGTTATTGCAATTCATCCTGAGGGGACCATGAATGTCTGAACCAAATTTCATAACAATGCATCTAATAGTCGTTGAGACATTTTACAAAAAACCTTATGGTATCATGAGAGGAAAAGTCAAGGATTACAAATCATTGGGTTTCATCCTCTGGAAACCATAAATGTCTCTACAAAATTTTACAATACAATCCAATAGTTGTTGAGATATCTCAGTCTGGACCAAAGTGATGGACAAACAGACATTTCCATCCATATAGCTATGGTTAAAAATATAAAATGCAAAAAAAGGTTTACGAATAAAATTGACCATTGAAGATTACCAGAAAGCAGATGAAGTACTTGTCGATTCGCAGCACACAATAACTTAAGCCTCTGCCTTTGTTTTTGCAGTAATTAATACACCACCCGAGTTACATCCTCAGATCTATTGATATAATCAAATATAACATGCTATTTTCAAGGCTTTGTTCACGAAAGATATTCTCATGCAAATCAAACCAAAGTGAGGCAATGTTAAATATCCATCGTTCAAGATCACACATTTCACCGACTTTTTCTTCCCCTCCTGTGCTTAACGCCCCTTCCGCACTTTGATGGAGACATTTATAGTGAAAAACAAAATCAAAGGGGCCTTAATAGATTATGCCAAATTATAGTGTGCAATGGAAAAAAAATGGAGCATAATTTTAATTGAGTTTGTTAGCATGTGAATGTAATTGGTAATGGGGAAAAAGAAAAAAGTGAGAGTTAAAGAGAGGAAGAGAAAGAGAGCAGGTCCTTTAAATCCCATTTCCCCAGATGAAGGCTATGCAAATGACCCTGAAGAGCTGAACTCCACCTCATACTCCAAATTCGGCAAAGGCCTGTTTAATTAGTATTTTAATCAATCCCAATGATTCCACTCAGTCCACAATGTATGCAGAATTCCATCTAATTAAGCACGCTACTTTTAGGATAATCATCCATCTCCCTCGCTCTTCCTCTCTCCCCTTTTCTCTTTCTGGTTATTCAGGATCCTGCAAACATTGATCATCCTATCATCTCATCAACATGGCAGCGAAGGGGACATCTTATATTTTAGGTGTCAGCCAGGGGTTTCTGAATGATGGCTAAAAGGAGGATAAAGGAGGCGGCAAGAGAGCTGGAAAGGTCAAATATACATACACGTCTAAATTAGAGTGCCATATAAAAGAAGTAGACAGAGGAAGAGGAAGGAGAAAATCTAGTGAGAGGAGGAAAGTGGCAACTGGCATGTCTCAACTCAGTTTCATTTCATGTTGCCCCCCCTGTATTTAGTCACAGACATATTGCCTCTCCATAGATAGCTACAGTACCTGGTCCTGGTGCTATTTAGGAGGGGGTAATGAGCGAGGTAATTGGGCCCAGCTGGTTGAGGGCGTAGGTGGTAGGGGGAGGTGAAGCCGCTAAAAGGTCACACAACGTTTTGGTCCTAATGAGGACCCCTCTGGGGTTGCAACACATCATGAGTCAAACTATGAAAGATTAGCCTGGAGTCAACACAGATGCACGTCACAGCGGTTGCATCTTAGGTTTTGACTGACAAGCTGACATTAGCTGTCTTATAGTGAAACCAAAGAAGCCTGAAGGTCAGTATTTACTTTTGAATCAAAGTTAAGGACTCTCCAATCAACCTGAGGGAAAGGAAAGTCCCACAACAGCCACTTTAAATGTAAATACAATGAACTTGCCGGGCTCATTAGTTGGTAACCGGATGGATCTGGGATGCAGTAAGAATCCAGCCAATAGAGTGCTTGTTCTGTCAGCGACTGTACAGATAACAGCCTACAGCATCTCGTTTTGGTCACCCCTTATATTAACCTCCCACTGGAGCTAACACTCTTTCTCTCTTTCTCACAGACACTCATATAGATTTTGTGAGCTTCAAATTAGCCACCAAATACTCCTGACAGACTGTGGAAAAGAGATGTCAGGTCTCATTTCAGAGAGGCTCCTCCAGCCATTTTAATAGGCATTGTCTGAGTCTATCTAGTCTGATCTCTAATATCAAGATCTGAACCCTGCTGCTCATTTAATCTTTTCGGTTTCCGAGTCACATTAAGCCATATCATCTGATGTTCAGCAGGCAACAAAAGCACAGTAAAGACAAAAGGCTTTTTCATGTACTTTTGAATGTGCTCCATTTTCATGTGCTTTCAATTGAAATTACATACACTCGCAACAGTTTTATTGGAGAAAAAATAAAATAGAGAATTGCCTGTATACCTGGGACCATTCAATACAAATTCAGTCTATGTGGATTATTACTGTTCAATTAAAAACAATGTAATTTAATTGGCCTCTATTAGTAAAATAGCAATCACTATGTAAGATAAGGTGGAAGGTGTTGAATCATGTTAAAGATTTTCTTGAAATAAAAACCCATTTTTCACACTATTTATGGTCATTATCTTTTAAGACATAAAATTAATTTACATTATATAATCACCTCTCTATAGAGTAGTTTTCATCGTAGAGTAGTTTTCATGGTTAGATTCTGCCATTAATGCACTGGATTCAGATTGCCTACCTGCCCACAAGGGAGCCACAGGAAACAATGCAGCATGTAATTCTGTGTTTCTGTTTTTAATTTGATCTCATTGATATCAGCCTCACTGTTTACTTTCACTCTTATTACACTGCCAGAGCTGTTACTGCTAATGCAAGCTGAACATTTCATCCAGCTGCTTCGTTGCACTGAACTAAGACTGGGTGGCTTTTATTGCAAAGCAGCCACAAAAAAGACAATGTGTTTGTCAAAGGTGTTGACCACAATCAAAAATGCGTGTACAAAAGGGTTATTTCATGCATATTATATCTGCAAATTATTTTTCAATCAATGTAACAGGAATGAGCAGCCATAGTGCGCTTTGGATGAAGAGTCCACCTCCAACTTCTCAGCCAGGTAACCAGTACCATCTTCTACTGTGGCCTGCTATCGTGTGGAAAACTAACTATTGTTATCACCGTTAATGACATGTTTCTTTAAATCAACCAGGAAGAGTAAAATGTTGGTTAGAACTTTAAATAAGATGTTTAAAGTAGTGGTGCACCAATCTGATACTGATATCTGATATCAGGCCGATACTAACTCAAATAACTGGATAGGGTATCGGTGACAATGGGGCCGATCTATCAATTCAGTTCTTTATTATTATTATTATTTACTATTTTTGTCTTACACATAAAAGAACAATCCCAGTCACTTAAACAGTGAGGCATACAGTACAGCTTATTAATTAAAGATTTGTATTGAACCGGTACTTGGTATTGGCCGAGCCCCAAAGCCCAGTTATTGGTATTAGGACTAAAAAAGTTGGATTGTGCTTCCCTAGCTTAAAGTAGATGTACTGCTGTATGTAATGCTGTAAATTTATTACCAATGCATAAAATACCAATGAAGGATTTCAACAGGAACTGTGCCCTGGCCAAAGAACCTTTTTTTTTTTTTAATTACTCTAATATTATCAAATATTAGTATCTCTGCTTAGGATCAAGAAATTTAGGCAGGTAACTGAAGAATACTTCAAAAAACTCATCAAGAACTTGTTGAAGAGGAAGTAAGAAGAGGAAAAACAGGAAAAGGCCATTAATCATCAATCTAAAGAATGCTTCAAAACATTGCCTTTCCTTGAGACACACACACACTAATGAATAAAAAAAAAAATAAAAATAAAAAAACACACAAGCACCAATTTAGCTTGATTTTTTGTGACCTTTAAATTGCTCTGTAGCATATGCGCTCAATACAAATTATATTGTGGCAAGATATAATTTGATTAAAATGTTGCTTTTCTCCGCCATATGCTGCAAACTGAAGCAATTGTGCACTCCTCATCATAGATTCTAATAGCAATTCAGAAATGATTATCATGAAGTCATCAGAGCTTAAAGTCATGAATATATATATTCATTTTTCTGATATGCGACAGGGTTGTTATTGTTAGACGCAATATAAATTCAGCATCGGAGACAAATCACCGACAGTAGGCTGTAAGTATTTTGTATTTCAACACGGCACAGCAGCCAGCGCTGTCGTAATGTTGCCTCTTTGGCCAAATAGGGGTATATAGTTGACAAAATGCATATTTCACCACCCTCTGATTGATCTGTTAATATTGAATAACATCCACATGCATTCCATCTATATCCCCCTCCCTTTCCTGCACCTCAGGTCATCTATTCACCACTTCCATCTTTCCATCTGTCACTCCAACCAAACAAAATGAAAGTGTTTATTGCGGAGGAGGGCTGACGCTCATGCCTCTCCACAGCCGTTAGCCTTATCAGCAGGCAATCGCTCCAATATTAAAGCTGCCATTCCGCCCATCACTTTCCCCTTGCACATATGATGGCTGTCTCTACCTATCAGAGTGGAGAGAGGATGAGAAGGGAGAGGGGTGAGAGAGGAAGAGGTAAAGAGAGGGAGATGCACCTGATCCCCCTGACAGATAAAATGCACAGCAACCCATTTTTCAGTCAAAATCCTAGGCGGGAAATAAAAACAATAATATCCCTTCATACTTCAGAGTATGAAGAACCACAGCGCTGACTTCCGATCAGCAGCATACTCGTTACATGTATGATATATAACATGTACATTTGATGTCAGCACGCTGATGCTTATCAAAATGTAAATCAGTTCACAGATATTATTGTTGCTTTTATAAGGTTAATTTGTTTACGTTTTTTTCACTAAAAATATATTCTATATATTCTGCAGGAAACACACACACACACACACACACACACACACACACACACACACACACACACACACACACACACACACACACACACACACACACACACACACACACACACACACACACACACACACACACACACACACACACACACACCCTCTGTCTCTTCTTGTTCATGCACATCAATTGTTATTCTGCTCCTTGGCTTATATAAATCAAGACACCAAATCAAAGGACCTGCATCTACCTACAAATGAAACAGTGGGACAAGGTGATGCTAAGACAGAGGAGAATTAAAGGTTAAGATTAAAAAGCAATATAAATATAATGTCATTAAATTGTTTTTTTTTTTTTGCCTGACCAACAGTCGAAAATCAAGTATTTAATTTAGAGCTAAACTGATTGGCCGATTATTTGATTAGTTGATCCCAGCTTCTAAAATGTAAATATTTGTTTTAGTTTTCTTAGTTTTCTTTAATAGTAAACTCAATATTTTGGTTGTTCCAGTAAAACAAGCAATTTAAACACATCCACTTTGGTTTTGGGAAAACATAAGACTTTATAAACCAACCAATTAATTGATCAATTAAGAACAAATTGGCAGACTAATTAACAATGAATGAAAATAACTCTGTTGCATTCCTAATTCAAAATTTAATTAGACAAAACAGAGTAGCAAATCTGTACATTAAGAAGGTGGAATCACTGAATGTTTGGCATTTTTGGTCAATAAATAACTTAAAACATGAATTACATATGAATCATCAAACCATTTCAGCACTGATTAATATATCTTGCAACAACATTACGGCTCTCTACCCACTCATTCTTTAATACAGGCAGCTTATAATAATGATAATCTAGAAATCTAATATAATTAGACATAATTTAATATAACAGTTAAAGTTAATCCCTAAATAATTTAACTGAATAGAAAACAAACCATCTTCATTCTCTCTTAGTATACCCAACATGTTGGTAGACATGACATCATTAAGCCAATCAGCAGTGCCAATCATATACCACCATGTCTGTCACATGGTAGAGCCATGCTGTTCCCAGCAGGGGGTCTGGCTGGCTCACTGTTTATTCACCCTGATCGATTGTTTCCTGTGGATAAGCCAACAGTGCTCCCAAACAAACCAACTGCTGTTATTCAGCCTAAATCAACACACCAAAAACCTTTGCTATCTAGCAGAATACTCTCTTCTGCTAAAGACTGCAGATCACAAAAGCAAAATGTTTTCTCTTAGATGTGTCTGGTTGACACATTATAGACCATGTTAAAAGACAACAAGTAGAAAAACAGGATAGGAGATGAAGCCTGGTTTCAACTCCGGTAATGGCTGTGGTTGTGCAATCAGCATGCGCCTTGTGTCCGTTGTAGACCCTGACGCGGCCTTTGATATCAAAGACATTACTGGTCCCTTCCTGTTTCAAACACAACCCACATAACACATTTATAATTGAATCCTACCTTATTAGAGGCCCATTTCAAATATGGCTTAATAATACAACTGGATCTCTCTGCATGTGCAGACACACACGCACACACACATGCACGCACGCATGCACACGCACACGCACACGCACACGCACACGCACACACACACACACACACACACACACACACACACACACACACACACACACACACACACACACAAACAGCCACGTTCACATCATGTCGGTTTCTTTGCTGCCTGCTTGATTAATAGATTGTGGCTGCTCTGACACTCTGTGTAGAATAGGCATTTTGCCTTTGATAGGCGCTGACACCAATTCTTCACGGACTGCAGGACATTGGGGGAACAGAAGCAGCACTGGCAAATGACTTGGATTGCAAGCACCTCCAGATGTGGGAGAAACTCCACGGATGTCCCTCTGCGTTCTCACACGTTTACACTGTTTACGCTCCCTTTCAGAGATAACAATTTGCAGATGTGTGACATATGCAAATAGAATCACATCTGACAATCGCTCACGAAGAACAGATAGGTTTGAAGATTATAGTGAGTGATGAGGTGAACAATGCACATCTGAAACAATCATGGTCATCAGAAGTCCAGCATGCTGCAGAGGCATTCTGCTGGGTCTTTAGGTGACCTTTTGCAAGCTGTCAGCTTTACCGTCTATAAGAAATTGCATAAAAACCATTTACTGCAGCCTTCAGGGAACCTTCAACAAGTCTTTATGGATCCACATCCTTCTTCTACAGTATATTATATATATATCCTTAGGTAAAATTATCCAATAATGTTTATTCAAATAATTTAAGATCAATGCTTTCTGTAAAACATGCTTAATTTGTTTCCCTAGATGTGTGTGTGATACAAGATGAAAACATCTGGAAGTCTGCCACTGTATGAAGGTAGCCTACTGGGGAAGTGCTTATTGAAGGAAGGGATGACGATGGCCGCACGCACGCACGCACGCACGCACGCACGCACGCACGCACGCACGCACGCACGCACGCACGCACGCACGCTGTGTCGCTGTGTGTCTCTCTCTCTCTCTCTTTCCCACTGCTTCCCCACTGAGGGAACTTTGACAGAGCCAGCCCTACCTGTCACTGTGGCAGCAATTATCCTGCAGGCTCTCTCCATGGACCGTCTCCTGCAGGTCTTACCACATCACTGAGCACACAAATACTGAGTATGCACACTGATGCACAGGAGGGTGCACTGCACACAACATATTCATTCTCACACACACGCAAACACGCACACGCACGCACACGCACGCATGTGCTTTTTATCCACAATTTGCTCTCTAAGAGCTAAAGGCTTGAACGAATCGTAATGATGTGTTGGTGCAGACATCCTGCTCAAGCCAGGGGAAACACACATCATTACGTGGATGTGAGTGCTCATGCAAGCATGCACACATACCTCTTCTGTTGTAGATAAATGCATTATCACGGATGAGACTGCTAAGAAGTCTGCAAATACGCACACACTGGAAAAACTAAATAAATCAATAAATATGCTAAAGTTGTCATAAGGCAGAGTTTGGAAAGGTAGCAGGCAGCATTAAAATGAGGCCAGGATATGAGCTCCAGTGAGTCAAGAGATAATAAGTTAAGGATATTGGGAAAAAAACAACAGACATGCTAAGAAGGACAGGGTGTCCATTTTAGCTGCAGGGAGGTCTTCCCGAGGAAGGAATCGATCTGTTTCACACTGGATCACTGGAGTTGGATCCAAGACCCAGTCTGAGTCGCAGGGACATGTTGATTGTACAGAGCTGTGAAGGGTGATTTCAGAGAAAGAAAAAAGGAGCCCAATGTGACCTCATTACCGTAGATTTGTTCCGACTGTCATTAGGAATCACAAACGCCATCACTCAAATCAGGAATATTCGGGAGAGGATGAGAGGCGGGGTGAAGTAAGCAGGGGAGGCTGGGCTCTGACGATAATCGAGTGGATTTGATCTGAAAACAGGATCAATCATCAAACAATCTGTAGATAACTGAACATGTTTACCAAAGCATATGTTCGGCCCAAGGACAAAGATTTGTGACCGAAGACAATTACCACCATGAAACATTAAATTGTTACCATGATGAATCCACCATAACATGATGTGCAGCTGTTTAACCAAAGCAAGAGACCGAGGTATGCTGATGGGTAACATTTTCAGTTGTGAACTACAAAAACACACAATTTCATCAAACCACCTAAAATAAACTTTTGGTTAATGTTAAGAATTACAATTACATACAGTATATCAATAAGACTCAGGTCTAATTGGAGTTACTAACTGTAATATACTAATCCAAGAACAATCCAAGAAGTAGTGTACTTGTGTAGGATAAGAAGAAACAGCATTTTAATGAATATAAAAATATTTATCATTCTTAAATTGCTGCAAATATAAGGCCCAAAAATGACAATAGCCTTGAAATCATGACAGACTTTATGTATGTTCCAAAAGAACACAACATAGGAAAAATATTAAAATAGATCAATACAATTAGTTTAACTGTTTTAACCTGATTAAATCTGATTTCTTGGCTAAAATTAGTGCTGTCAGACGCGTTATTAATGGTGTTAACGCAAACCCATAGTTTTTTTCACCCGGATCAAGCTAAACCGGAAACAAAATACAAGCACGGCGTACACAGTTGTTTGGTTATGCAAGCCGACCAAAGAGTAGTAACGTTACGTTTTGAATGGATAGCGAGCACGAGACAACGAACGGAATGCCAATAAGATTCTCAATTGAAAGTTTACTTTTTAAAAGTTGCCAAATGGTTCCTTTGACAAGACCAAAGTGATCTGTGTGTTTCGTCATTGTGAACTGAGCAATCATCGCAGCACGCCCAGTCTGACATACCACTTGATGGAAAAGCACACAGCTGATGCTGTGTATCAGCTGTTCTCTGTGTTCTCCGCCCCTCGTCAAAGTATTTTTTTTCACCCTTTTATTGATGAACAGTGTTACACTGTGTGAGAGAGTATTTGCTTCAAGTGAGAATATTATGTGTGAAATTGAACACTACAGTAGGCTATATGCCAATGTTGTTTTCAATTTAAAAAAAAAACTATTTGCACAAAGCAAGCCAATGATTCCATGTTGATAAGAACATTAAAAGAAAAAGAAATTAAGGGACATTTAAAATAGATAAAAATGAAACATTAGCTAACATATCTCATTTGCTTGTGAGGATTTAATGTCTCTATTTCTTGAGGTATAATTTGTGTCTCCTTGTTATTTTAGTAAACTTTTGACTGTGTGGTGTTGTCCGAAAATAAGTAGGTGTATACTGTAGTATGATCACAACTTCCAAAGTTGGATTCATGTCTGTATCTCTACATTGTTTAAAGACTCTATCTCAACAGGCCTCTCCAGGAACCATCACCTTATCGTAGTGGAGAGGTTTGTGTGTCCCTATGTACCTGAGGGCTGTGCTGTTAGGCGCTTTGTGCTCCTGGTAGGGTCTCCCATGGCAAAGTGATCTCAGGTGAGGAGCCAGACAAAGAATGGTTCAATAACCCTATATGAAACACTGAGAGGGAGAAAGCGTGACCCTGCCCGGGTTCCCGTCTGGAGCCAGGCCCAGATGGAGGGCTCGTCAGCAAGCGCCTAATGGCCGGGTTTGCAATGGAGCCCGGCCGGGCACAGCCTGTAAAAGCCTACTCACAGGCCCCCAGCTGAGCGCCGCTACGTTGGAGTTTAAATGGGGGACCAGAGGGTGTGTGCCAATTACAGGGGTATCACACTTCTCAGCCTCCCTGGTAAAGTCTACTCCAAGGTGCTGGATAAGAGGGTTCGGCCAATAGTCGAACCTCGGGTTGAAGAGGAACAATACGGATTCCGTCCTGGTCGTGGAACAACGGATCAGATCTTCACTCTTGCAAGGATCCTGCAGCTCGCCGGAGCTGGGACGCAGCTGGCAAGCAGCCATTCCCCAGTCTGAGGAAGTACACACATTGACTTTAATGGAAACCAAATTACTCCGACGCCGTTCGGAGCGGATCCGCAGCCGTTTGCATCCTGTGGAATTTGGGGTAACCCCCAATGACGATGGAGTGGGAGATTGGTCAGAGAATCAGCGGGTGCGGTATTACATTCAATTTATTGCACTGTTGTGATGAAAAGAGAGCTGAGCCAGAAAGCAAAGCTCTCAATCTACCGGTCAATTATCGTTCCTACCCTCATCTATTGTTATGAACAAGATCCAGGGTACAAGCGGCCGAAATGGGTTTCCTCGGGAGGGTGGCTGGCGTCTCCCCTAGAGATTGCGTGAGAAACACAGTCATCCGTGAGTAGCTCGGAGTAGATCTGCTGCTCCTTTGCGTCGAAAGGAGCCAATTGAGGTGGTTCGGGAATCTGGATGCCTCCTGGGCGCCTAACTAGGCGTCCAGCTAGGAAGAGGCCTCGGGGAAAACCCAGGACTAGGTGGAGAGATAATATCTCCAACCTGGCCTGGGAACGCCTCGGGATCCCCAAGTCGGAGTTGGTTAATGTGGCTGGGGAAAGTGAAGTTTGGGGTCCCCTGCTGGAGCTGCTGCCCCCGTGACCCGATGCCTGATAAGTGGATGAAGATGGATGGAAGGATGGATGGATCTCAATAGTGCCTCACTGCTAATCAAACATCATCATGTCTGTTTTGGCAATAATTAGGAAAAACTACATTTACATACACTCTGCCACAACTGTCATGAATGTGTTGAAATTTCAAATTAGGCTTGCAACTATCAATCATTTTCATTGTCAATTAATTTGTCAATTATATTCATCAAGCATTAGTGAATCACTTAACTCCCTTCAAAAACACTAATGTCTTCAAAATGCCCATTTTTTCCCCCCGATTATCAATCCAAAACCTGAAGCATTTCACTTTACTATTACTTAAGACAAAGTATCTCACAACTGAGAAGCTTGGACTAGGGAGCTTAAAATATGACTTAAACAATGAATAGATATTGAAAAGTAAATAGTAGCTTATTCATTTTTAACAATTCATGGACTAATAATTTCAGCTACATTTCAAATAACTATTTTTCCGTAATCTTTTTATTTCAAGATGAAGGACTGCACTTAAATTGAATAAATGAGACAGTATGACTCAGTAAAAGATGCCACCATTTTCTAAAGCGATCCAAAATAGATCCTGAATCAGACCAACAATGTGCTGAGCTGCTAAATTCAACTGTCTCAAAATGCACTTGAAATATACATTGATTACAAAGCTTCTGCTTTGTCTCTTTTCAAACAATTTCAGCCTTCCAGTTACAACTAATGCACTGCCTGAGTATTTTAAATGACATTTCCAAAGCTCTTTTTTAACTGAGGTATTCAAGATGCTTTCAGTTAGAGGAGGATAATGTCAAAGCGAACACATTTGCTTTCAGCGGCCTCTGAGTCAATCCCTCAAGCCATGTCTACAGTGCGGTGGACATCTTTCCTCGGAGAGTGGATAAAGTAACCTAGAGCTCCATCCCATCTGCCTTCCTCTCTCTGCATCTGTGAAGCATCCTGGCTGCTTCTCAGATCTCAGTGTTGATCTCGCAGTGGTCCCTTCCTGTGTACAGCTGGGAGTAGTGGGTGTAAAATGAAAGTGTAACACAGCAGTCTCACACAGGTGTCAAAATGACAAATATGACATTTCCCTTTAGAGATTTTATTAGTTCTGATATCATTTTGTATTCAGCCTGCCTGATGTGTCACTGGGCTCTTTTTTATTACTATTTTGCTCCAGGACAAAATATAATCATCATTATTATTATACGTCTAAAGCAGAGCAGCTGCAACTGCAAAGAGAAAAAAAAAAGTATTTGGGATTGGATGCAATTTAAAAATCTAAATACACAGTTTGACTAGTGTGTCTGCGATTGTTGATCACACTTCCCCCTCCTCTGAATCAATCATTTCACTGCAGAGTTTCTCACACAATTTCTTTTAAAAGTGAGGCACAATTCTGACTCAGAGCATGATGACTACGTCTACACACCACAGAAGCACGACACACTGCTTTTTTCAGCATTCATATTGTAAATAACTGCATAATCTCTCTATATGTTTCAAACTCTTCTGAGGTTAAACTCAAGTAGGTAAGAGAGAAGGAAAGACAACACTGTATAAACACACCTCCCTGTCTTTTTAAGGACACCTGTTGGGCTGCATGGCTCATCTCCTCCTCATTTAGCAGTCTGTCTGGGCTCCGTGGGGCTGATTACCAGGAAGAGCTGATTTCAGTTGCACTGCTTATCAGTCTAATTAGAGCCCCTGGCAGGTGACTTAAAGGAAATTGTGTGTCTCACAAATGTTCAGGCACAGTGGTTTGTACAGGCATGGAAAGCTGCTACATGAAACAAATAAAATAGACGGATGTGACATTATGTCTTGAGAATTGTTACTGTTAGTGTAGGTGTTTTTGTGCGTAGGAAGTATTTTCAGGGCAATTCTGAGGTGCCTTGAGGAGTATTTTTGCATCACAAGAAAATTTCAAGTGGTGATACCAAGTCTCAGAAAACATGAGGACATCTGAGAAAAAAAAACTAAACCGTGCACACAGAATAAGAAACTGTTTGCATGGATTCATAATCTTTACCCTTGGTTTTATAAACATGAGCAAAGTTAGAAATATATTCACAGATTCAAATTTCCGGGATCAATTACTCTATAGAAAAATTATATTAAATCACACATGACTCATCTTTCCTAACGTAGTAAGGTTAACAACGAGCTACACCCTGTTTTCATCAAAATGTATTTTTTAAAGGGAAGAGCTGTAGTACAATTAGCAGAAGACGATATATAATTGATGTAGGTTTGGAGACACTACCTTATTTAATCATTAAATTAATAAATATTTTTGTGTCTGTGCTGCAGTTTATAGATGGTCCCTAAACACCGCTGGCTGCTACTAGATACCAATGTTATTTCTCCAGGTTGCAGGACAGCTCGTTTTAATGAAAATGAGTTTGTAGCTCGTTGTTAACCTTACTACGTTAACAAGATGTGTCATGTGTGATTTAATATCCTTTCGCTATAGAGTAATTGATCCAGGAAGTTTGAATCTGTGAATATCTGTCTTACTCACGTTTATAAAACTGAGCGAACAGATTTTTCTTCTGTGCACACGGTTTAGTTTCTTTTTCTCAGCTGACCCCAGGGGGGCTTTGTACAGAGGCAACATAATTTCCATCAAACATTTATCTTTGGTAAAAGTATCAACTGTCAAAAACTGAGACAGAAATTGAGACAGGCTAGAGCTCTGTTGAGAGCGCTTCAATAGATACAGCAGAGAAAATGGAGAATGAAATGAAAGCTTGGTTTAAGACATGGAAAAAAAAACAGACAAAGAAAGACAAAAAAGAGAGTTGCAGGGGCGGAAAGAAATCAAGAGGAGTTGAGGACAGAGGAAGAATCCACAGAAGGTGAACACGTTTTCCAGGTAGTGTATCAGTCAACGGTAAAAGGTCACTACTCTGCTATTCGCACATCTAGGTGCTAATGTAACACCTCTCACACCTTTCTTGGTTGCCTGTGTCTGGCTGCCTGCAGGTAGTGGGCAGAAAGACTTGTTGTTTAGTGAGAATAATATGCCGTAATCCCCCATCTCAGATGTGGCCTTAACACAGGTAATTGGACTTGGAAGCCTGTGGCTAGACACACACATTGCTGTGATGCACATAAACTGCAGTTTAGAATTGCTTATATTCTCAAGAAAGGTATCAAGCCACTTATAATGTATAGCCACTTTGTTTCTGGTTTTACGCAGATTTTTTATCATGCTTTTTGTAGGATTTCTCTGCATGTTGAAGCGGTGTAGACGGGGCTGTAGTAAAAAAGATATAAGTTTGCTTTGTGGATTCTTTTTTCAACCCTCCCAGAACCCAAAAATACAAGAGCTAAATCATAAGGAATTAATTAAATTTAAGTATGTTTGTCTGTTTCAACATAAGCAGCAAAAATCAAGATGCCTTGCTGAGCATTTCATTCTACATTGTGTGCAGTTACAGGCTGTTAAAAAAAAACATGGTATTTCTACACTGTTTGGATGCTACCTAACAAATCGGTTAGTCCTCATTATAAAAGCCATTTTACTCTTGTAAGATAAAAGTAAAAACACACTGTTTGAAAATACAAACATGTAGCATGAAAGTGCAAAAGTGAAGCATAAATCTAGCATCTGTCGGGTTTATCCAAGATGAGATGCTCATGTAAGCTAAGCAGGTAAACTTGGTTTTCTAGGAACATATGCTTAAGCTTCAGTCTTTTAGCAAGTTATCATGTGTATATCCACCAAGCCTATTCAAGACCCTTTTCCAGAGTTCATATTGTAAAACAAGTGAGCTGGAAACAAAAAAAAAGTCAGCTGGAGGTGCCGTTTTCAATCAACTCATGAAGCATTAGCTTAACAAGTGACAACAGCTGACAAAATCTGCTACCGACAGTTATTTCAAACTGGCTGAGAAGCCTGCTATTGTCTCCCTTTTTCTGCAACCAAGGACTCATTGTTTTGAAAATGCCCATGTTGCTATTGTATCTGTATTATATGATGCTACTATGCAAGAACAAGCTTGACAGGCATACAGTATGAACAGTGGGTTATCTAAGCAGGGAAGGGTCAATTTAAATAAATATTTGTAGGGAAGACGTTTAACAACATAATCCACTATGTATAGTGTATGGGCCAGATGTACAGCCCTTTCAATCTATGCATTTAGGCATGCTCACTTTCTTTCTGGAAAAAAATGATCATATATATTTTCCTTTCCTTGTGTCATCCCAAGTCAATCTTAGGTGGATATTGAAGTTAAATTGAAAGCCTTTAAGAGTGGTTTGAGATAGGAACGAGTTATCACCTCCACAGAGAGCCCTGGGAGACAGCACTCCTCTGTTGCAGTCCAGCCTGATGCATACAGGCCAGTGACCCATGACCGCCAGCCCGTATCGATTTAAGAGGAGCCAGAGAACACAGAGAGAGAGAGAGAGAGAAGGGGGGGAGAAGGAGGAAGAAAGAAATGAAAAACAGTGAGGAGGCCAGGGAGCAATATCCCTGTTAAAACCTATCCATAATTCATTGTATATTCTTTCTTCTATATATTTTTTCTCTTTCAGATGGGTGAACGGCAAGGGTATGTTTATTTTTAAGGGGGATTAGTGATGACCTAACAAACATTAGGATGCACATGCACACGCACGCACACACACATGCACACGCACACACACACACACACACACGCACACACACGCACACACACACATACAGTATAATTGCCTGTACCGCCAAAACAAAATCTGTAGATTACTGTGCCCTGTAGTGTTATAGGTAGCTAACCCTAACCATTACCTCACCCACAGATTACTGGCCATTAGTTGCGATACACAGGTCTTTTAGATAACTATATTTAAAAAAACAAAACAAAAAAAAACCTTTGGCATCAGATGTTAAATTTCATCACTCTAACAATAATTCTGCATCTACAAGTTTGGGGAATTTGCTGCGACACTATAATCATCAGTGTAAAGGCTGTGCTTTTTTAACTACTGACATCAAAAACATTTTGTGAGTTGGCCATAAAGTAAAATTAAATTCTCTCTACTTTAACAATATGCCAAATCTATATTTTCCTTGAATCAAATTGTTCAACCCATGTTCATATCAAATATACCCAAATAAATTTGGAAGAAAATGGCACCAAGAAAATAATGCTCAACTTTGACAACTAGAACCAAAGAAAAATACAAACATGCAGCATGTCTTATCTGATAAAGGTAAAGATAGAAATAAAATCTAGATCCCTCCAGGCCACAATAGAGCATTATACTGTAGATGTCACTTTGCAATATAGATATCCACCTCTAGAGTTCAGTCACTCCCACAGCTTTACCATCAGTGAGGGGTTGATGCGTTTTGTATGACAAGACGCACAGAAGCTGCATGTAAATACAGCTATGCCGTGGGCATATCTTGGCATTGATGCTTCTTCCGCTTCTCATGATGTCCGAAAGAAATCAGCTTGTTACAGCCAACATTAAGAGAAAAAACACCACATTTGGAAACTGTTTACATTCATTATCTTCAGCAAGTTGAGGAGAAATGTTTCTTTACCACGCTGTTTTTTGTTTATGTGGTGCACAAACCCGAAAGCAACAACAAACACATCTTTCGGAAAATAACATCTAAATCCACATGAAGACAGAGTCAGCTGTTAGTCGTGGCTGTGACTGGCCTTAATTTCAGGGACACCTCAGTCTACATTACAGGGAAAAGGGGGCAAAAGTGGTCCACAAGAACACAAACAGGTAAAGAGAGATGCACAAAGGAAGTGAAAATTGAACATCTGTCTTTTTTCCTTTTTTTTTCAAGCACAATGCCAAAGAAAGCTGGTGCTGCACCTGGACATGAATTATAGAGAGGCACTTAGATGAGGGGGATGGGAGACAGAGACAAGAGGAAGAGAGGTGAATAAAAATGAGGGGACAGGGTGGATTGTGGAGACACTCACTGGGTGGCTCTATGGGATCACTGATCAATTCACTGTCAATAGCTGCCAATAAGGAATAATACTGTAATGTAGTGTTCTATAGGTTTCATAAAAAGTTGTATTAAATTATGCATAATAGGAAATTATATGGAAATAAATCTGTTTCAAAAACAATGACAGCTCATTGTGTATCCTTGTTACAAAATGGCCCTCAAATTGTTTTCAGACAGCTGTAATCCTTTAGAGAAAAAAATAAAATAATGATTCTCAAAGAGGAACTACAAAAGCAAATAGTGCTTTGAAGATGGAAAGCCTAAAATGTCACCCACCCGCTTTGAAGCTCCCTGGCTCTCTTTGTTTCTCTACACTTGTAACTCACAAAACCACTGACAGTGTGCATTGTATTCAGGGGCCAATTTAGAGCGGATGTACCATTAAGAGGAAAAACACAGATACAAAAACATGAACTCAGACAGAGATATACTGTAGAAACACACACATGCACGCAGGCACAAACACAAAAACTCAGAAAGACTACATCATGCCGCAAATGTATGGCCATCTCGCTTTGTATTGTACCAACCCTTTGTGGTTTCAAGCACTTTAAGTGTCATCTCTGCCGCCTCTTTGATACACACACAAGTCCATTAACAGCCATATTTCAACAACAAAAAACAATATATATCGTAATATATATCTCTTCAGTGTATATCTTTAAGCTCATTATAAAGCAATGCTTGCGTAAGGTGTGCAGCATCATCAAAGGCTGTTCCCACCCCAACGACAGACTGGTCACCCCACTCCCCTCCGGGAGGCGTTTCAGGTCTCTCCGCACTCGAACCAGCAGGTTCAGAGGAAGCTTCTCTCCCGCGGCTGTCACCCTAATGAACTCTAGCCCTGCATCCCGGTGACAAGTAACCTACCTACTAAGTCCCCCACCAATTTTTGCACTATTTACAAATGTATGTTCCGTAATCACACCTATACATAGCCATTTTCTACTGCTCTTCCTACTATTCATCCTGCACATACATTATTCTTACTACTCTGATGTTACCACACTGCACATAGCTGTACATCTGTCTTTATGGTTCATACAGAATATTCATATTTATTCTGTTTTTCTTATTATATATTCTGCTAATACTGCAGGTAACCCTGTTATTTTAAAACAAGGCTGAAGACCTTACTTTTTGATGTTGCCTTTCTTTAAATTATTGTTCATTTCTAATACTGAAGTCACATTGTTATCTTCTTTTGTATTTTTAGCTGTTTTTTTAGCTGCACTTTATTGTTTAATTCCTTATACTGCATTGTAACTTTTTTCTCATATTTTACCTGTTTTTTAATTTTTCTTTTAATTGTTTTTATGTGCAACACTTTGAATTGTCCTGTTGCTGAAATGAGCTATACAAATAAAGCTGCCTTGCCTTGCCTAATACACTGCAAGTATTATTCTAACTACTATTATAATGTCACTGCTACTACATTGCATATACCTGTACATGTTGTTCATACACTGTTCATAGTAAATAGCCATATTTATTCTCCTCTTAAAACACTACAATATATGTCTTGTACTGCCTATGCACCACCTGTCTATACTTGAATATCACATTGCATCTTTTTGTTTTTTGCACTTTTGGTTGGACACAAACTGCATTTCACTGTCTTTGTACTCTGCACAATGACAATAAAGTAGAATCTAATCTAATCTAAGAATTTATGTAACTGCAGATTAGTCACTCTTGATTATATCAAATGTTTTGCAGCTGGTTAAGAGACAACAGTCAGTGCCTGTAGTGTAGACTTGATTAATAAATCAGATGACTTGTCTTTTTTAAGTATGTTGTTAAACATTCTCTTTCCAGCTTCTATATGTGGATTTGCTGTTTTTCTCTTAGCATTTAGGTGGAAAAAAGTTTCTGTCAAGTCACACACAATTAGTACATCTGCAGAGTTCTTTTGGATTTCTGCTCTTGTTAGCAAACTTACTTCTTTCTAAATGAAAATGTTGTTGCATTTCCATTAGAAAGAGATTAATAAAAGCCCTATAAAACTAAAGCCACTATGTGTACTGTGTACAAATGACGTATAACCCAAGCCACCGTAGATCGAGGAGAAGCCTTCGAGAATAAGTGCCACAACACATGGTTACATGTTACACATACCAAAGATTTTTTCCTATAGAGACAGAGAGAATGAAACAAAGTTGCTGTTTGAAGAAAGGAAAATTGAGGAAAATTGCCAGCTTTAATGCATCTCTAAATGTCAGACATAAAGACATATTCTTACCCTTACAAGTCACTTGGGCTATTATTGAGTCCTAAAAATTAATTATCTTAAGTTAAATGTCTGCTGATGGAGTGAGTCAATTTCACCTGTTTCAAGAAATAGGATAAATCAGGCAGCAAAAGTCCTGATACTAAAACAGACCTCTGCATTGTCTTGTTTCATGAAACAGACTTTTAAGAAAGTTTATGAACTAGTAAAGACTTATGTTCAGTAAAACATAATGTGCTCTAGCTGCAAGTTACTTTGGATGAAAGCATCATTCGCAGACAAACAGGAACATAAAGCCTAAGTCAAAAACCTTTAGTTCAGTATAATGGGAAATGTTTCAATGCTTTTCTTTTATTGAATTATGACTCATGCAGTGGCAGGAGATGGAAAGAAACTCATTTGCATAGCAGTTTGTATCTGCTGCCTCATAAAGTAGCACCCATCAAGTATACAAACCACTGTGCACACAACAAACACAACGCACAAGTGCCTGCTGTTCTTGACATGAGGGCCATCAGCACATGGTCTCTTCACTGTGGGTACAGGCATGGAAGATTAGGGATGGAGGGAACATACTGTAGAGATGAGGAGTGGAGGAGGGGGTCGAGATGAAGTAAAAAGGAATGAGAGAGTACTGCTGGTGGCAGAATCAAACAGTAAGTTGGAGTTTCTGCTCAACGTGTTACTCAGACCAGCAAGTATTCACTGTCTATGGTCAGAACAAAACCTCTAATGACGTTTTTCCATTAATGGTACCTGCTCGACTCTCCTCGACTCGACCGCGGTGCCCCGTCCTCTTTCCATGGCAGATTAGTACCGCTTCATGCGTGAAGCGAGCGTGGCTGGTCGTCATATCCATAGGAAACTGCAGTGACCTAACGCGAAACACACACAGACCGTCAAAGGTGTTTTGCTTTTGATTCTCGAATGTGGCATCGCCTCAGCTCGCTTGAAACCTCAACTGGGGTAGTACTAAAAAAAAAGAATTACCTGTTAGCAAGTACCAGGGACTTTTTTTTTGTAATGGAAAACCAAAAAAGGTGAGTCAAGGCGAGTGGAGTAGGTACCCTGCAGTGGAAAAAGGCCATTAGAGAAAACAAAAACAAAGATCCAAAATGTGGCTTCAGAGGAATCTAGAAAGTTTTTGAAAGCAAATAATCTAAATTTGTTGGTCTTTGTGAGCAGTATAGATGGAACACAAAAACTTCAGCACATTCTGTTTAGATCCAGAAAGAAAACTCTGATGTATGACTATCTCAGAGTCTCATTATGACTTTTTAGCAAAGTGTGCCATTTTGTCAGTTCATAAAACATGAAGCTAGTGAGCCATTGTGCTATTATGTTCACCACCATGTGAGAAAATGTGTTGTTGCCAGTCGTCATACTTGGCTCAGCTGGAAATTAGATCATGGTAGAGTCCTAGATAAAAATCGCATCATCAACACTTTGGCTCCAATCCAGAAAATAACAATTATGAACATTTGGAGTCACATTATGACAAGTCCCTGTAAACTGGAACTGTTTTTACCAAACAAATGCACATATTCATTAGTTTTGTACACTCTGTATGACTACAAATGAATATTATCTTCAAAACAAGGAATATCTTAGTCCAATATGGACAAAATCCTCAATTATACATATGTATGTAAATTATGTATTGCAATACTGATATCTATTGGGATACAGTACATTTCCATTTTCTGGGAAAAACTAAAAACAAAGTTTTTGACTAATCCAGTGAATACCTGACAAATCAAGAAGGTTAATCACATTGATGAAACAGTCAGAGTAGAAGACATGCCAGTAGCTTAATCAGCCACCAAATTACAGTTTTGTTAATATGGGGACAGATTCAGCGATAGTGTAGTCTGCAGAGGTGAATATGTACAGTTAATGTTGCAGAATTATGTTAAGTTAAACATATGTTATGTTAAAAGCTTATGAGTTAAAAGTAGGACTTAAAATTGAAATCTGCTGTCATCTTCCTTCCATCGATGGAAAGCGTTAAGTGTGGGTTTAGACACAAGTATAAACATATTCATAACCTGTCAGAAACTTGGATTTTCTGTCAAAAGATTTTTTAGGACAGACATTGTGTTGTGTTAAATTTAAAACAAATCTTAGTATTGTGGTCCATTCTTAATCCATGTGCACCCCCCTTCCCATGAAACAATGTTTATTCAGTTCTTGTTTACAAACACAGGGTCTCGGGGTGTCTGAGAAAGGTTGCTCCGTTGTTCCAATTTGCGTTGCTTTTCACCCCTACTCATTAATCTCCCTCCATTCGCTGATAGCTTCGTTTCGTCCACTAGAAATCACTTTCAATTATTCATGCCTATTTTCCCCAAATACCTTGGAGATGGAATTAGCAAACAAACAATGCCAGGCGACACTAATCCTCATCTACAGCAAAGATCCTTTAATGCACGGGAGATCTGGCCGGCTGTTGACGGGCACCTGTTACTGTCTTCAGCTGCTTCGCAACAGCAATGTTGACACAGTAAATATGTTTACAGGAGTGGTGCAGCCCTGACCCTGAGGTGCAGGGATAATACTGAAGGAAAGGAGAGAGGACTAACAAAGAGCAAGAGAGCATTGAGAACGGTAGAGAGCACAAATGAAAAGGATAAACAGGATAAAGGGGAGTGTAAGACACAGCTCAATTCATTAGTTGGGACATTCTGGGCTCCTCAACACAATAGCAAACGTTTCCACATGACACCTTTTTCTGTGAGACGAGCACAAAGAGTCTCCGGGTCAGGGACAAGGATGAAAACTGCACGTTTTAAACTGATTTTGCAATGCTAGAATGCCCTGTTAAAACATTTTTAATAGCTGTCTTAGTCAATTTGAGATATGTTCTCTTCCTGGAGGCACTACAAGAGAAGTTAAATCAACAAAAAATGAGGATGGAGCATTGTGACCTTGTAATTAAAAAAGACATCTTACACCCTGTTAGAGACGAAAAGTTTTAACCAAAACAAAGCAACAATATTATGTGTGTTTTCTGTGACTCATACAACTCTGGTTATCTTGCATCCTGCAGAAAGCAAACAGGCACGCACGTGCACATGCACACGCACACACACACACACACACACACACCTACACGCATGTGTAGAGTAAACAAATTGCAGTTTACCCATTGCAACTGACAGACAGCAGAAGTTACTGAGATCAACAAGGCATAAATGTTAAGGAAGACAGAAAAGTGAGAAGTGTCATAATGCATTTATGTTTGTATATATGTGTGTGTGTGTGTGTGTGTGTGTGTGTGTGTGTGTGTGTGTGTGTGTGTGTGCGTGTGTGTCCTCTAGCAGACAGGAAGATGATGCAAGGGAGGGAGCCTGGCAGGGTACAACTGAGACTGAAAGAACATAGTGAGACTGACGGTTTAGACGACTGAGAGCTGGGCTTGTAGCTGGATGACACTTTTACACAATTTCCCGCGGGCGCGCGCACGCACCCACTCACTCTCTCTCTCTCTCACACACTCACACACACACACACACACACACACACACACACACACACACACACACACACACACACACACACACAAACACACACACACACACACACACACACAGAGCCAGGGGCGTGGAAGACTTTGATCACCGAACTGAGTACATTCAAGCACTCAACCAGAGAGGGCACTCAGTGATGAGGAGGAGAGTGCCCAGGGAGAGAGGGGGAAGAGTGGGAAGAGGGAGGAAGAGAAGTCGGTTGTTTTCTGACCTCTACGCTCATTGATACAGATGTAATGGCATGAACACACAGACAATCAGGCTTTCGACACAGACAGCACTGAGCTAAACAAATTTCATTTCAGTCATATGACTACTCAACCCGTTCTTACTCCGAACGTGTAAAGTACGGAAAGCCCCCTTATTAAGGGTGTGTGTGGAACGTACGGGGGGAGAGGAGCATCTAGATGGGGTTTAGCGAGCAGTATGTAAGGACGGTTGGCTGGGGTGGTGGATGGGTCAAACACAGGATTTTCACCCAAGAGAGCAGGGTTTGTGTCCCAAGTGTGTCATTAACCGTCCCGTTATTGCTGCATGTCAGGGAAGCTGCTTTCTTCTTTAACAGGACCGTGTTTCCCGCGTGTCACGGAACCGTAAGCCCAACCACAAGCTTTTCCTTAACCTAACAACGTCAAAAGGGACGCCAATAGTCCCGACCAAGCGTGTTTAGGTAAAGCATGTTATATGCTGCTAAAGGAGACTTCTAGTGTCAATAACGACAACAAAGGCACCTGACCAAGCGTCCGTATTTTACAAGATGAGAGTGAGAATTTGTTGCAACCAACTGCTGTGTCTTGATGTGAGCATACTGAAATTGAACATTCAGAAATTGCTATCCACACTTATTTCTTCAGCCTCTAGTCACTTGCTGAATGGTAAATATTTCGATATTAATCAAAAACTTGACACACATCTGTGTCGCATAGGAATCCCTGTGGCTTATATTACCTTTACCAACAGCCTATGTCTGAAAACAGGCAGCCATAGCACTACAGATACGTCCTCCATGCCTGAGATGCAGGTGGATAAACCATTGTGCTGTTTGTGAAGAGAGCAGGTAATTATCGTTGGCATTTTGACAAGTGTTTGCCAGAGTGAAGGTCAACTCTGTCTGCGTGGGAGATCTATGCTAATCTTCTCAGCTGGAAAAGACTACCACTCACCACTCAAATGGAAGCTAGCACCATTATGCAGCCACAGCTACCGTGTATTCACTTTAGCGTTGTCTGCAAGGGTGTGTGTGTGTGTGTGTGTGTGTGTGTGTGTGTGTGTGTGTGTGTGTGTGTGTGTGCTCAGGGAGAGTACCAGAAAGAAGAATACAGAATAGACAGACATAATCAGGCAGAGACAAATGGACAAATGGATTAAGATAGAAAAGAAACCCTGTTGTATATAGGCTGGCTCTCTTATGTTTTTAGAACAAAACAATAGACTCAGTGTGGGCAGAGTACATTTCACATCTGCCCACAAAGTAGTGTCTCCTCTTTGCTTTCAGGAAAACTTTTTATTAAATAAGTTTGAATCTACTTTTTCTGAGTGGACAACCAAAAATATTGCAAAAATATTTTTACACGTGGTTCAGGTGGAAATGTATCTTTAAAAACTACATGCTACTAAGTGTAATGGAAACTGACTAAGTGAATTAATTACAATGTACATGAAGACTTAAATGTCTGCTTCTCTGAAGTGACAAACAAATTGGAGCGATGAAAACTTTAGCTCTGTGTGGAGCGCCACCAACTGTTTATCTGTATCCATGTAGTCTTGCATTGCCAGACCTTCCTGCACAGCGCTGCTGAGGAAGGTCTGGCTAGACCAGACAGCATTACGGGATGGGAGAAAAACGTGCTCTGGTTTATTTACATTTATTCAAACCAATCACAATCATCTTTCACTGCGCCAAGCGCTGGATGGAGTCCCGGTGTTGCTGCAAAATAGCCTCGGGAAGGGACTTGTTTTGGTGGAATGTGTATGTTTAAAGGTTGTTTTAGCCGTGTACCAGAAAACTCAGATTGGACTGATAGTCTATCTAGCTGTCGGGATTTACCTTGCAGAGATCCAGTGATTGGAATTAATCGTGACTTTTTTCAGTCACGATTAATCCAAGTGATTAGTCTTCCCATTTTAATAACCCTAACCCATTACCGTTACTGCCAAAAAATGCGGTGCGTTACTAAAATTCAAGCTGTTTTTTCATCAGACCAACTAGATCTCTAAGCCGAGAGGCAAATGCTTTTTTTACTGTTCTTCCTTGGTTAGTGGGCAGTGCATAAGACAAGCACATAAATGCTGACAATTGGCTGAGCTTGCGTAAAATTTCATGGTAAGCCAATCAGAGGTAGAGTTAGGCGGGTGTTCAAAAGCACACATAGTCACACAACAAACAACACAAGCCAGTATTTAACGAAAGACAGGTATGGCGAGCCCAAATGAGGGGCAATCAAAAGTTCCAAAACATCTATTTTGTAATTTGTATCAATCTACTATATAAACATAATATCCATGGCATTTAGTCTCACTTTGTCCAACAGCAACATTAAAATAGTTTAGATTTGTGTATAATGTTTCTGTTAATAATGTGTGGTATTAAGTGTCCATAATTAAACATGCACATGTATTTTAAGTTCCGTTAAAGAGGGGTGAAGGAGGGGTGACATTTGAGCATTTCAAAATCTACTTGAAAGTAACGCAATAGCTACTTTCTGAAGTAACAAGTTTTATAAATTTTTAATTTGTAAATTAGTAACTAATTGAGTTACTTTTTGGAAGAAGTAACTAGTAACTATTACTAATTACTTTTAAAAAGGAACTTGGACTACACTGCAGCGAACTGAGGAGCACTTAACTATAGTCCAAATAAATCGACAGGAGTTTAAAATTACAACACAAAAAAAGAAGAAGGTAACGGACATCCGGCCATAAAGAGTGACATCCAGCGGAATTTCCGGCAGCACTGGAGAATTTGCAGAAATATTACATTGTGGATATAAACTAGTGTCTATGTAACGCCTGACATTCTTAAAACTGCAGTGTATGAAACACTCTTACATTTTCTTAGTTTTCGATGATTTTCGTATTTTCGTGTGTGTGTGTGTGTGTGTGTGTGTGTGAGTGAGTGAGTGAGTGAGTGAGTGAGTGAGTGAGTGAGTGAGTGAGTGAGTGAGTGAGTGAGTGAGTGAGTGAGTGAGTGAGTGAGTGAGTGTGTGTGTCAGAAGCAGAGGCAGAAACATGGGGGCAGAGATTGTCTACAACCACATTTCTGTGTGTCTCCCTCGGGTGACAGCCGTGTGTCAGGGTCTCTGCTCTCTGCTCCAGATGGCCCAGTCAGTTGCTCTCAGGGTCCCCAGGCTCCCAGCGCTCATTGACCAGGGTCGGGGTTCTCACGGCCTGGGGGCCAGTGGACTCATTGCTGTGGCCTGGCCTCTGGGGCCTTTGGGGCCTCAGAGGGGCTCTGGGGTCGCCCAGCCGTGACAGCCAAGACAATAGGAGTGTCCTCACCCCGCTCCAACCTACGAGCCTCTCTTAGCACCTACATATTTATCCACTCATGGTGTTTGGCCTGGCCATTTTTGACCATAGTTGGCCAAGCAGTGGCAAAGCCACCAGGCATCAATTTTAATATCAAACACTCACAGAACCTGTTGATCATATAAATACTAAATAATAAGTGTAATTATAATAAAAGTGGTATAACACAAATGTGTCGCAAATCTGGTAAATGATTGATCCAAACAAATTTATATCGTCAATTAAAAGAATTATGACAGGACATAATTATATACACTTCAATGAGCAAAAACACCCTTCCTACACATAAATCCACCTACTCACTGTGAATTGCACAAACATGTAGAAACAGGTTGTTGTAGATCAAATTCATCATCGCCTACAAAATTTTGCTTTACAGTGAGCAAAAGCAACTCTGGCAGATTCAATTTCGCCCAACTGAAGGTGATTTACATGTTTAGAAATCACATTGAGATTGAGAAGAAGTTAGAAGGCAAAAAAGTTGAGTTCTAAACAACACGTTTCAACATTGGTTTTAACAGCTTGGCTGCCACTTCATCAAATATTGAATAAATCATTTTCTTGGCACAGTATGAACACAGCTGCAAAAAAAAAAAAAAAAATTCACACACAAACATGCACACATCTCCACACGTGCACACAAACACGGACACACAGAATGCCTTGTAGTTTTGATAAAGCAGCAGCTTTCTCTTTTGTTTTGCAGCCGAGCAGGGATTAGGCAGTCCGGTTCTTTGTCCTGCAGTTTTCCAGTTGAGCAGAACACAAGAGCCTCTACCTCCACTAATACAATCAGACCTCCCAGCAGGCCTTTCACCACACAGCCGCTAAGAACCTGCTGCCCAAAAGATGCTTTTCAATGAGTTATCAAATCTCCTCTATACTGTCCATGCCTTTCAACCGAGTCTCTTTGTCTATTCGTTTCAATGGAGCATTGAACACATCAAATAGAACTGATAGGCAGATAGATGGACAGCAGAATGTAGCAGAGCCATATTAACCTCCTTCAGATGCTGCAGTGTACAGTCAAGGCAACGCCAATAAAGGTTTAATATATTGTTGCATATGATTGCACAATGTCCAGTGTGCATGTACAAGTAGATCATTTAAAAATGAACCACAGACATTTACAGTCAATGTGTATTATTCCAGGTTGTTTTCAAACAGGAAAATTAATCCACCACATTTTCACTGCTTTACGCTTCTCAAATATAAGGACTTTTAATTTTTTTATTTTTTATATAATTGTAAAGTAAATAGCGCTGGGTTTTAAGCTGTTGGTCAGATTGAAGTCATTATGAAGATATTGCCTACCGTTGCTATGCAGACGATATTCAACTACATGTATGTCTCATTTGAATCTCAAATGTTGCTAAACTGTCTGTTCTACAAAATTGCCTTAACTCTATAAAAAAACTGAATTGCAGATAATTTTCTATAACTAAATGTTAACAAAACAGCATTATTTCTGTCCCAGCTGGCTTTGACCTGAAGATGATAGAAAGTCTTGGTTTTCTTTCCCTTTCTGTCAAATCCACTCTCCATAATCTAGGTTTGTCTATGGACAAGGCTTTGAGGCTTGACCAGCGCGTAAATTGTTTGGTTCACTCCTTTTCTACCAGCTGAAGAACATTGTGTCCTTAGCATTTTTTAATTTTATACTTTTTATACGTTTAGCACAGTTCTTTAGGTCTGCATTTAATTATTGCAAACGACTTTGTGGCATCTGCTCTTGAAAGGTGCTGTATAAATAAACATTCTATATACTTACTTAATGGTTATTAATAAGCTATAAAAAGTAATATGTTTGCAGAATTTTGTACAACACTTTTAGTTTTTTTTTGTTTCATGAGTGCTATAAAGCATGCTGTGCTGGCTCTCAGCAACAGGTTTAGCAGATAATACAGCAGGGTTTTTTGATGAGTTCATTAAGAAGCCACGCCATTTATGCACAGTCACACATAAGGCATTGGTCAGCCAGGATTACCCAGGTGGCTACTGCATGCAAGTGTCAATTTGATTTTCAGATTCCACCTATACCATGCTGTTGCTCCACAACCTGGTAACCGCTGTGAAATCACTATGCCAATGTCATACTGTATTGTATTCAATGTCATGCACGCATATTTGGAGTTGGAATAGAGCTAAAAAATGATTTGAAACACTAAAAGTAGAGTTTAACATTGTTTTTATATCGGGAGGAAAGTCCACTCCACTTCACACTGTGCTTGAAATAGAGGGGTGTAACAAGGTAGGAGGAGGGCAAATCCAGCTCCAGCTGGATTTGATCTAAGGTCAGTGGGGGCACACATGTAACTACAGACACAGAGGATTTAACCACTCTTCAATCGTCAAGTGTTTTTACATTTTTAATACATTTCAAAGGCGCAACCCACAATCAGTTGGGATTGAACGACAACAACGATGCCTCTGAAGTAGTTTGATAAGCTCCTTCTGTCGCCTTTTACACATCACTATTCAGGTGGGCTGTATAAATAATTCATCACTACGGGTCAGGCTGATGATCATGTTGACTTAACATTTGGTCTGACATTTCAGCCGAGCTCATGCCTGTCATTAGCTCTCGCCACACGCCACCTCATCAAAGTCAGTCAGACAAGAGAGGGGGTAAAAAAAGACATAAAGAAGTAGAAAACGGATGTTATGACACAGTATAATTATTATGCCTCATGCAGGAGAGGTAAATCTGCAGCACCTGCAATATTTTCTCATTTAATCATTTGAAACAAACATTTAAAAAGTGGGATGATGGTGAGGGATAAATACAGATACACACTGTAATCCAACACAACATGCACACACGCACAAAAACTCACACACAAAAATCACTGAAACAAAGCTCAACCCCCGGCCCAACCTTTCTTGCGGGAGATCTGTATTATCAGCCATCATCCAGCACGTCCCTGACAGGAAACGAGTTGGTGCCAAAAAATGTCGCCGCATAGAAAAACTGAAGCAGCAACACATTTCTGCCAATAACAACACCACCATGTTGATTTCAGTGGGGTGATATTGGATGATATTGACTCTTTGGAGTATTGCTGTGCTTCTCAAAGTCATTTCCGACCAAAGCAAGGACATCAACACACATCACACATCACACACAAACACGCACGCACGCACGCACACACACGTGCACGCACACACACACAAGCAGGCAGATCGGAGTGCAGACAATGGACAGGGGAGAGGAGGCACAGTGACAACTCTCCTTTCTGTGGGTGACAGCTCTCCATCAGTCTACATCAAACAGGTGCATACATGCAGCACACACACACACACGCACACGCACACGCACACGCACACGCAGAGGGGTATACACTCTAACTGATTGGCTGGTGCAAAACCTGTTTCAACCTGTTAGACATAATACTTTGTAGAAGACTAGATAAACTGTACACTGTGTGTGTGTGTGTGTGTGTGTGTGTGTGTGTGTGTGTGTGTGTGTGTGTGTGTGTGTGTGTGTGTGTGTGTGTGGATGGACTCATCATCTCAGTAATTGATGGTCATCTATCATTGCACACTGTTGATAATCTTCTTTGGGGCGGGGGTTTGTCTGAACAAGATGAACACCAGCCTATCTACTGTATCTGGAGAGACTAATCTGTGTTCTCATTTACTGAAGCACAGACAGTGACAGAGTGTCTGGCTAGTGAAAATGAGATGAATTGCAATGAAGGTCATCGACAGCAATCATAGGTGATAGAAGAAGAAAAAAATAAACTGCTCTTACCTGCAACTTGAACGAGATCGGCAGTGGTCACGTTGTTGGGGTTGGGGCCAATTCTGAAAGTCAATGCTGGACCCAAGACACTGCAGAAAAAACAGCAAAGATGAAGCAAAATAAGCTGTTGTATTGACATTTTGGAAATATGCATAATTGCTTTCTTGCTGAGAGTTACATGAGAAAATCAATACCTTTCTCATATCTGTCTGTTAAGTATAAAACTGGAGACAAGAGCTGGTTAGTTTCACCAAGCTAAAGACTGGAAAAAGCTAGCCTTGCTGTTCCTGTGGTCTCGACGTCACAGTGACCTTGACACATGAGGCGTTTTAGGCATGCTTTACAGTTGTCCATCTCACGAAAGTCTGACGGATAAGATACCTTCTTATTATCATCAATCCAGCTATCTAAACAGGCAGCATTATGGCTCACATTCTTTACTCTTATTATAGGAGTGTAAACAAAAACAAAAACTCAATTTCATGCTTTAATTGCATGACATGAACATTTCACTTAACAAGGTTTTTCCCCCAGGCTGCCTACGGTTCCCCAGTGGCTATAAATGGTGACAGGTGTAAACCGAGCACTGGGTATCCTGCTCTGAAAGAAATGAAAGCTCAAATGGGCTGATCTGAAATCTTGCTCCTTATGAGGTCATAAGGAGCAAGGTTACCTCCGTTTTCTCTGCTTTGCCCACCCAGAGAATTTGGCCCGCCCATAAAAAAGAGATAAGACATCATGGCTTTCAAACGAGCAAAGTAGCAGTTGATCAAGGCCACACCCCCACCCTCCACCTTGCCCCTCCCTCTCTCCTCCTCAAGGGTTGTGGGACTGGTTCTAGTGGCTGTAATTCTGCACAGTAAATTCAAGGCTGAATTTCAGGAAAGAGACTTCAGATATTGTATTAAGGGACCACTAAGGCCTGTTTACAAGCATCCAAAAAGAACCATGTTATGGGACCTTTATGGTTATTTCCTTCAGGGAATTGTGAGTCAATGTCAGTGGTGGTCCGGGGCCTTGTTAATAAGGCTGACTGGAGATGGGTGGAAACTGGTTTTGTGGCATGAGGTTTTGCTCCTGATGGACCACAATCTTCTGCCATCTTGTCACTTACACTTATATACTTACACACTATACACTTTTTTGTGCAGATTAAACGTACAAATTAGGTAGCTTCAGATTCACTGGACAGATATAGACTTGGTATCAATCTAACTCTCAGAAACAATGAAGAAAGCTTATTTTCCAAAACGTTGAAGTAGTGTTACTATGTTAAATTATCTATGTAGCTTTCTATCTATTATGCTTAACTCTACATTCAGTGCAGACATTGTCAGAATGCACAAATAAAAGGTGTGAATGATGAGAAGAGAAGCTGAAAAGTAACAGATGCCGTATTTTTAAAAGAAATGTGAATCATCATACATTTTCATTTCCTTTCTAGGTTGAATTTAGCCAAAGACAATGCACAGTCATCTGCTGAGGACCTTGTCTTATTTTCACCTACTGTGACCTGTCGTTACTCCCTGTGCCTATACTGTCTGGTCAGGATTCAGCTACACACTTCTGTGTATAAATGTTTATGGTCCCTGAGGTTGACCATGAAATAAAATCAACCCCACCAGACCCTGAAGAACTGCCTGGTCAGGAAAAATAATATCTACTGTAAGCTCTTAAAACCCCAAATGATTACATTGGATGATGAATTGTTAACTAAAAGAACGAATAAGCAGTGACTTCATCGTCCTGGACAGGGCAGTCTTTCCAAACAAGGTTTAACAAGGCAACAATAAGCATGTCATCCTCCACAAATGATGAAGACACTGTGTGGGCCAATCAGTAACAAATATGGCACCTTGTTTTGAGCTGTAATTGTAGTTCCCCAATGGGCCAATCAGAGTAATTCTGAATGCTGTGAGTGCATCAGTAAGATAATTTTCCTTAAGTTTCGTCAAAATCCAAATTAAATCAGTGATGTCTGAGACACTGATGATGAACACATGGCAAGTGAGCAAATGCACAAGGCAAGAGACAGATGCATCACTCTCTCATGTTGTAGAAAAATAGTGAGAATTTAAACATGCTAGAACTGAGCAATGAGATATGCTGTAAAAAAATCTTATCAAGTACGTTCAGTCTTTTAACTTGACCCAAATGTGATTTCTTTTTAAAACAAGTGAGCTGGGTAAATGTTAACCTGTCTCCAACAAGTAAGTTATATTTTACTTGATTGTATTGGAGAAATATTACTACAAAAAAACTGATGTAATTTGTGAAGAGATGTGTTCAATAATGGAAATACTTTACTCTTTGTTGCAGTGCATTTTACCTTGAAAGTGTTTTTTTTGTAAAAAAACAAACAAAAACATATATTATTGCAACTTCAAGGAGCTAAAACCTTTAAATATTCTTGTATGATTCTTTACAATTCATCACAGTTGCTTTTGAGATATTGTATGGAATTGATACGTAACAAACTTAAAGATCGTTGGATGGTACGGATAATATTTTGTCTTTAATCCCTATAATAAATAGTGACTATAAACACTTGTGGCAAGTTAACATGTCTACTTGTGCCATTTTTCCATCAACTCTAAATCACTAAGCCATTACAATACCTCATCATGTCTTAACAGATAAGTCCTGGAAATTGTAAATACATTTTTAGTGTACTCCCAATGGAGATTTATCAGACTGCCAGAGTGCTGGGGACCAGACCCACTCACCATCAGTCAGCCCGCTACAGAAGCAGCAACAACCACTCCGCCAGGGGCAATATGTGAGCCGATACTGCTAGACAGACAGACCCAACCATGCACGATGCATTTGTGAACATGATACACACACACACGGCTCTAAAAAAAAAAAAAAAAAAAAGTCCTTCTCTAATGCTTTCACCTGGCCTCAGTTTGCTCTAGTAAATGTCAATATTTCCACAATCTTCACCCCTGCCTCCATTCTCTCCAACCAAAGGTGTTCTGCCAGAGATCTCAATGCATCTCTCTTCGTCTTTAAATCGCTATTTAAATATACTATTGGGAAAAACTACAGTTGGGAGAAGTTAAGACAGATATGTCTTCTGGAGGACTCCTCACTGTCTTCTGTGTTATCAGATGTGTAAGCTTGGACTTCATATTGGCTCTGCTGCTGGGACATGATGAGTGTTAATGTGCAGATTGGTTGGCTGGTATTGGCAGGGTGTGTGTGTGTGTGTGTGCGTGCGTGTGTGTGTGTGTGTGTGTGTGTCTGCGCCTGCCTGCACAGACTGTCTGAGGATGGACTTGTGAGTGTGTATCCTACTCCCCCTAGTGTTTCTGACGAGTAAAACACTTACGTCATCTGAGAAAGGCACATATTATCCCCCAGCCCATCATCATTCAAGACTACAATTTCAGACTTTTGAAAAAAAAAAAATTCTGTGCTGATTACTGTAGTAGCAGCCTTGAACATAATTGTGTTCAGCGTCTGAAAATCTCAACAACATCGAAACATTTAGTCTCTTATTCTCTGTCTGAAATTCTTCTCTCCCTGTCTGTTCTCATATTTGAGTATCTCTTCTCCAGTCTTACTATCAGGGCTCATCAGAGCGAGCGGCCCCTGAAGCAGGGCGCTGTGCTCTGATCCGGCTCCCATATGCGAACCGACTCATATAAAGACAGAGGCTTTCATACACTCGCCTACCGTTGCCACACAGCAAGAGGCAGAACGGGCTTGTGTCATCTCTCTCTGTCTTGGCTATTTCTACATGAAGGCGCTTTTATTAGTTTGTATAAGGAAAGAGAATGGGAATAAACAAGCCCAACAAAGAGGACATTTTCTGTATTTGTCACCTGTATAGAATACTGTTATCAATATGAGGTGTAATACAGTGTGAAATATTCATTTAAGGCATCAGTCTGTGGCCTTTACACTGGCTTAACAGCTTTAATGTGCTGTGATTATGGGTACATGCAAAAGTGGAATAAAGTATATTTACTCAAATACTGTACTCGAGTATTCACAATTTATGCTACCTTGTACTAAAACCTAACAGGAAAATATCTTTTAAGTACACTACATTTATTTGACAGTATAGCTACTAGTCATTTTGAAGATACAGATATAAAGATATAACTTATTATCTGATGATTTGTTGTGAGACTACACAAAAAATAAAACCAAAATAGATAGATACATAGATAAAAGTAAGGGAGAATGAATTAGAAATGGATAAATGAATGAATAAAGAAACAAAACTCTGGCCTGATTCAGCTATCCGGATCTGTCCTGCTTGCCCCGAGACATCTTCATCCCCGGGGCTCAACTGGAGATGCAACCTAACCTTTTTTTCTCTTTTCTCTTCTTCTCCCTATGATTGTTGTTATTATTTTTTGTTAATGTCCCTTTTTTCATTCCTTTCTTTTGTTTCCCATATCCACACATACAACTACTCGCATGTATAGAAAAATAAGAAATTATAAATGTATCTATATCTCTGTATTCAGTTTTACTCTGGTACATTAATTACTTAAAATTGTCTGTATTTCTATAGTTTTTGTCATTTTTCATTTTATAGAGAATCAGTTTGACCTAAACCAGCACAAATGCAGGTTTTTTTTTGTTACATTTTGGCAAATTGGCACCATTAAAAGTATACTGAATAAGCTATTAGCCCTTCCTGTTTGCAATATACCCATGTGTGTACAGATAACTATCACTAGATTATATTGACACTGAAGAAAGCTTAAAAATTTGATGATTCTCAGGCAAATTCTGGAATTACATTTAAGGAGTGTCTTTTTTCCATGACTTTTAAACAACTATTCTCACAATGGACATGAGAGAGATGGTATCTTTGGAAAGTGTAAGTCACAAGGAATCTAAAATGTCTGTGTGTTCAGTTTTGACTGAGTTATGACTCAGAGAGTGAAGACTAATTTTGACACAAATTGTGCCTCACAGTCTGAAAACTCTTTTAATGCATCAGTAAAGCTTGGTGATATGGACGGAACCAATATTAGGATATTAATATGGTTTTCTGTGTCAAAATATACAAATGTATGCAAAATCACATAATGAAATTCCATTCACTATAATGAACTCTGTTCCACAAGGATAATATTGAATGATCACTGAGCCCTTTTCAGCACAAATAACAATAACCAGTAATAATTTGCCAAAAATATATTTTAAATGATATATATCATTGTGCAAAATGAGTACTTTTAGTTTTTAGATAAAACTTCTATATGTTAACTAATGTTAAATGTAAAATGCATGACTTGTAATTGTACCTGTGAAAAGGTGGTACTTTATTGTACTGCTTTTACTTGAGTAAAAGATCTGAATACTTCTTTCACCACCAGATATAGTATGATTGCTCATACAATGCAATAATGCCGCTGGCTATTCATCCGCATCCAAATAACAACATCAATCACTACTGTATGTGCATCAGGAGTTGATTCTGAGTGATATGAAATGACAGGTGGAATAACAAGACTGACTCAATCAGTGCCGGCACAATGACATGTCCTGGTGTTCTTGCTCATTGAACCTAAATCCAAAGCTCCTTGGTTGCATTTATTTGAAGGTCACTGTGTATTTTCAATGTTAAACACTAGATACAGAGAGTGCTGTCAGACAGTTTTCCCTCTCAGTAGCTATTATCCGAGTCTGAGTACAGCTGCCGACTGCAGTGAGTGGCTTTGGTGTTCATATGCTGCGGGTGTTACTGAACCACCCAGATTTCACTTTTCTCCTGCAGGAGCATCTTGAAAGGCTTGTCAGATCTTACGCGAACACATCTCCTCTGCCTACTACATGGGCTGACACCAAATGTACTGCAGAACCATGGTACAAGCACAAACCAGCCCGGGTTCAAGGACAGTTCGCCCGCTCATTAATATATTAACCACCTCCTGCTGGACTACTTTCTCTATTCTCAGCTCTCGATCCACTGCTGCTTCCCTTTCTCTCTCTTCACCTCTCACTGAGAGTCGTTTGAAGGCTTGACTGTTCCCTTTTTGACAAGGCGTACAGTGGCGAGACAGTGTTTTGAATACAATGGAGACATCAGTATGTGTCTGGAGGTAATTAGGCCTGATTTCTCTCCCTGCGAGAAGTCAAACACTCCAAAAGGTCAGAAAAACAACAAACACCTACAGTCTCTGGCAGTTTGGCACAGTTCCTTCACACAGTCTTTGCAACTTCTGGACAACCTTCACTCTCTTTCCCCGAGCTCAAAGGCACAAAACAAAATTGTTTTAAATGTTGCCAATTATCTTTTATGCAATGAATGGCGTGTAAACTGCAAGGTATATCATTATTTGCAACAATGTGGCATGTACAGGGTGTTTGTGTTTGTACATACGAGAGCTGGGTGAGGTCCGCTGCATGGAGGTTCAGCCTCTGTGTCAGCCGCTCCATCAGATCCGAGCCCTGGTCAGTGGTGAGGGTGCTGGGGGAGAAACACACAGACAGCTGGGCATCACGTTTGGATGTCCACACCCATTCAACATCAACGTAACTATTCAGCCGTTAAAATGCTATTTTATTTAGGGAGATGCTGCCACATTTATACTCACAAATGGGTCATTGCACACAAGAAAAACCATGGTTGTCTGAATGGATGTACTGCACACATGTACACACTCATGGACAGACACATAGGCATGCGCAAAAACAAACAAACACACAAAGAGCCGTGCCAAGGGAAAAGGGATCAGCTGCTTCTTCAGGCTTGGTAAATCACCTGCTTTTTTTTTAGCAATGAGACAAACAATAAGGTGCAAATGGAACCCGCATGAGGTGTAATGGCTGTATCATATGAACGTGGCTTTCTCTCCCTTTCTCTCGCTCATCTTTCTTTTTCTTTGCCACATTCACTTTCTCTCGCGCGCACATACACTCAAAGTAAACCATGATAACACGAAGTTCACAGACACATGGGCACGCACACACCCTCACGGTGAGATGAGAATAATAAGGTGCAAATGGAATGGAGGTGAAGTGTAATGGTGGTCTGATAAAGCCATGCCTCATCACAGCTCAGTCCAAGGCTGCCTTCTCACTCAGAGAGTAAATCGCCAAGGAAATAGACCAAACAAAGGCAATCTGCAGGCCAATGCGCTAGATGGAGGAAATGAGAAGGAAATACACACACAAACACAAACCCACACAGAAAGCTACTTTATTGCTGACAGCTTAACCTGGAATCACAAGGTGTAAGGTGACATGCACCAAAAAGGCATGGATCGTAATGAGACATTGCTCGAATTTTGTTAGTATAGAAATGTGACACAAACTGGGCACCAATTCCATACAGTGCTGGATTTTTTGTGCATTTTTAGCTATACTGTATGTTGCTGAATTTTCTTCCAGATATTCAGCCTCCTCTCACAGTTAAAAACAGTTTCACAATAATTTTACATATTCAAGGCTAAAATTATGCTGAGATATTCTACTGTTTTCCCTGCATTTGACACCATAATACAGCAGCTTCCCCCTCCCCCAAAAGAACAGTGTAATGTGCATCGGTGGCTGATTCACTCCACCTTTGAGACAGTGGGTGGCTCTTTTTCACCACTTGTTTGAGGGGTTTTGAAAGTTAAAGATTCCGAAGCAATTCCAGATATGTTTGCATCCCTCTGTGGTAATTCGAGCAACTGGAGAGCTCCAGGAGTGACTTGGTTGTTGATGCTAGCACTTTTCCCCTTGGGTTTCTCTGTCTCTTTCTCTTCTATCCATACCTTTCCACTTCCCCTCTTACACCTCCCTCCTATTCCCCAAACCCCCCACTATCACCACCACAATGTCAGGAGCTGTCAGATAAGCAGGTTTGCGTAGCCTCTCTGCAGGGTGCGAAGGAGCTGGGGATAACAACCGTGCAATCATGGGGTCTGCAGCTAATGCAGAACCCTCTATAGGTCAACTATAGGTGCCCGCTTGGTGGGCTGAGGATAGACATGGAGGAGGTGACAATATTTTATTTAGAAGGTGACCTGTCTCTTTCCTCTGGCTCAAACTCACCTACATACTGGGTTTAGGTCTCAATCTGCGTTTCTATATGTGTGGCAATAAGGTGACAAAGATTGTGCCCATCGCTCCTTTATGAGCCTAAACATGCGTTGAACAGGTGAAGGACAACTCACTGACACCGGACTCGATAATGCCATAAAGGGATTTGAGAGAGGGCCAAGGGGGAAGACACAGTCGATAGGAACTTATCTTTGCTGAGCCTAAGCTGGCTGAGAGGTGAGAGAGAAGGAGAGGGAGGGAACTTGGCGACCCTTCCTGACAAAGTATCATCATTAAAGCTGTAATACAGCACAGTAATACCCACACACTGAGGGATTTATTACCCTGCTATTGTAATCAGGTGCAGCACACACTTAGGATTTCAAACTGCAGTATTCTTTTCCATAAAGACTTGAATATGTGGGTGGCTTTAGATGGAAATTATGTCTCTTAAAGGCAGCTTTAAGTAACTGAACAAAGGAGAGACATATGCTCGGTATTAAGGTGCATAAATGAGTCTGCCTTGAAACGGGTCCAGCCGTACTTCTGACTGGTGAGTGGAGCAGTAAACTATATAAAGCTGTGAGCTACACTGTCAAGTTGATTGATAATAACCACTTACGGACAAGACAGTGGCTCTTAGATGCTTTTTGCATGTAAGTTTTCGAGGACAATGACAGAAGTAGAAGGGGTTAATGACATGCTGTAGTTTAATCTAGTGACAGAGTCTGCACTGCTACAGTTAACATGAGTGCAACTCACAGACATTCAAGTGTACGTCTATAATGTTGCACAGGACAGCTGCCACAGCACGTCTCTGTGTTTTTTACTCTAGAATGCAATGCAATGCTGTTTTTAAGGCATTTATTACATTTATTTTTATTGGAACAAGTACATAGCATTGTTCAATGTCCCATTCCACACCATTTATAGTGTAACTAGAGAGCCTTTATACAAACACACACAACTCAACATGAAAACACAGACAAAACACAAAACACAAACAGTAATATAATAAAATGCCCACAAATCCTTATAAGAGGCATCTCATTATTTTTAATAATATCTAGTCTTCTTTAAAAACTTTTAGGTGCAGGCAGTTTAAGTGGCTATCAACCCCATATTTAATATACAAGAATACATTACGCTTTAGGTAATCATCATAATCATTATTTGAAGGTATTATAAATATTGACACTCCTACCATTTTACTCCTCAATTTCTAATCTTTTTTTCTATAAACTATACTTCATTTTTCTGTATACAGGGGTGAAGCACTAGCTTAATTTCCTCACCCTGTATGTGTATCCTTTATTGGCTAGAGAGATACAATATTGATTCAGAATATTATGATGTAGAATTTATATATTACAATCTGAATCATTATGTCAATATGTGATATTGTATATCTAAATCATACTCACTCTTTGCCGGTGATAATGTAGCCAAAGTGTCTGTCCTTCCCTCTGCTGGAAAACTCCTTCACCGCCACATGGACCAGCTGAGTTTTGACTCTCCTGTCCTTCTTCTGCAGCTCCTCCAGTTGCTTTTTCCCCGCTGGGGCCTGATTTTCCTGCATCCACCTCTGGATCTCTGAGTCCACCTGAGCGTCAGGCCCTTCTGCACCACCAGTTAAACGCAGGGTGGAGCCTTCCTTCACAGGGATGGTCTTCTCCTCCCAGCGGTGGGGTAACATAATTTGGCCCTGCGTCGTCCGGCTTTGGACATTTTCCTGTCCGACTATTTTCCGGAGTGGAGCTGGTGGCCCAATGTTAACTTCTGGAGCATAACCGAAGGGCTCCATGTTGAGGTAGTCAAGCAGCTTTGAGAAGAAGGCTGCATGCTGTGTCAAATCAAAGAAGATTTCTCTTTAGACTAGTGAAGGTATTTTCTACTACATTTTCTACATTACTTTTAGTCTGCTTTTAGAAGAGTTTATTCAATTCTGAGGAAAAATATATTAATATATTGAATGGAGACTTTGTCAGTCAATTAAAAGGTGTGAATTTGTGTTGCATTCTATATCTTTTCTATATTCTTACATTTCTATAACTGAGTGCTAGGTTAAGGTCTGATGACATCCGTTTTACTATTATTAAAGGGTGCATTCAATAGCTAACAACACATTAGACCCTGGTCTGTCTACACAGTAGACCCTGGGCGGTCTACAGAGGCCGAGTTTTTTACAGTGTGTTCTGGGGACATGCAACTCGTGGTTAGTGAGGAGATATTTGCTGTATGTGACAAATAAATTTTTAAAACACGCATGACATTGCTTAGAGCACCTTAAAATGAAAATATAGAGGTTAGACAAACAGCATTTTACAGGATCCTGCAGTTTCTTTCAAGTTCTTATGAGTCAACAGTAAATGCTAGTCTGCACAACTTCTAAATCATCCCTGTTTGAAGTAGCCATTCAAAAGTGAATAACATGTAAGTTTGGACATATCTCGCTCCCTGAGAAACCAATTTGTTGGTTGAGCAGAGTAATTTTAAATTCACCTTGTCAACAGTCTCTTTGTCTGCGCCGTCTATTTGTTGGCCTGGAAACAAACACAATTTATGTGAGCAGATTGTGTGAAAACTGAAGTTCTCTTTTGTAATTAGCAATGAAAAAAAACAGTTATGACTCAAAATGAAAGACTCAAAAATACATTTGGCAGCACTTTCTATGAGATATTATACAACCAAAGCATTATTGACGTATTTATAAACTTAGAATTCCTTATACTCTTATATCTATGGCTGAAAATAAACCCACAAGTATGTTTTTCTCAACAGAAGACAATTACCTTGCTGTTTCATTCTCAGTGTGTCTTTCTGGTTTAGATCCTGCCCTTTGTCTGATTTCAGGTCCTGATCTTGATTCACTTGCATGGCTGCCAGTGGCTCCCTGTTGCCCTCCATGTCCCCCATGGAGTCAGTGACTCCTGGTCCTGGCTGTGCCCCAACGACAGGCCGCTCCTCATCCACCTCCTGGAGCGCTCCTGTGATGACCCCAGCCAGTTGGTGCAGCTCCTTACCAATCAAAGCCTCCATGTTGATGCTGTGCCTTCCCAGCTGTTTCACCATATTATGGATGAATTGCTCTGGACAAGAAAGAGAGAATAATGAAAATCCAAAATCATACTAAGAGAAAAATTCAATCACTAAAATGTAGAACAAAAACCCCACAATTTTCCCTAAAAAAACTTACAAACAAAGAAACAAACAAAAAAAATAGGAATATTGGGTTGCAAATATAAAAGCCAGAGTGTGAAAAAAGTGGATCTTACCATCCATGACACTAAGAGGCTCTTTGACAGTCAGTCGGTTTGATCCAGCCTTGAGTAGAAGTCTGTCTAGATCAGGCCTTTGGGTTTTGGCGCCAAAAGCCACCTGAGACCGCGGCTCTGCATGATCACTTGGAGCTGGCCGGATGTAGCTGAGGTAATGAAGTTTTCCTTTGGGCCACGCAGCCTTGTCACCCGGGGAGCTCTGTTGTGCACTCGGTACCTCGGCAAGAAGCCGTTCCAGCTGGCTAGATAGCAGTTTGCTCATTCCTGGGTCCTGATTGGAGTAGGTTGTACTGAGTTTGGGGTGTCTGCCCTCTCCACTCTGTGTGAAGACTTTGGTGACTGGAGGTTGGCCAGCTTCTTTCTGATGGCTGTAGACAGTAGTCTCCTTCCAGCCTTGCTGGGGTTTTGACCGGCTGGGCTCCAAATGACCTTCAGACTTGATGTCTTCAATCTACAACACAAAATGCCACTTAGCACATGCAGAGCATTGTTAATATGTCAAACATTATGTAGCCAAGCAAGAGCCGTGACTCTGGAGAAAAATCTCCACGGGACTTTCATGATTAACTTTTTTTTCTTATGTGTAACTATGTCCATATACCTCCTTAGGCCAAGTTTAAATAGATGTTTATGATAACAAAATAGCTGCAAAACTATCAGCTATATTACCATCAGCTTCAGCTGTATTATTACAAAACTAAGATGGTGGACATTACACCTTCTAAATCAACATGCTAGCAATGTCATTGTGAATGAATGAAGTGAAGCTAAAGTGACAAGATTCATATGCTGAATCTTCAACCTAGTTTCAGCTCTGCCATAGTTTTTTTCCCCCAATAAGAACATTAGATGGGTTGTGCTGGGTCAGCATTGTTGTGACAGGCTATAGTATAAAAAGAGAAGCAACCTGGGCTTGACTAGACAGGACAGGATATGAATAGGGATTTTAGATCAAAGACAACTGCCCTTGGAAATTGCATTATGGAAATGATAGATGAGATAGTGTCACTCAAAGAGTAATTTCATGCATTTTCACAACAAACTTTAAAAGCATATCCCTTCTGTCAAAGAAGTAGCAGCAATTCCTTATCTAAAAAGAAGAAACTGTGAGTCATCGGATTTCAGATTTAGCCATATGAGTTTATATTTGACACATGATGAATTATGTGTTCACATCATAATGCACTGGTAACACAATTTTAACTATTTTGGCATTGTTGTTGGTTTTAAGTTTGGCACCAAAATGTGTGATTTTGTCCTTTCTTCTTTCTATGAGGAAGAAAAATAATTCCTTTTGTCTTAATCATAAGGATCCACACTTAAATTCAGCATACAGTATATCCGATCCACTGAGCAGCATTATTATCTTGTCTCTGTGGCACTTACACTAGCTATCTCCCCTGGTGTCATTTTCTGTCCTTCAAATGTATATAGAGAAAATGTCAGTCTTTCCGAGCCCGCCATACTGAGAGGCCATAATGGCATTAGCACAGCGAGACGGGGGTGCTCTGTCATTCATGCTAACCATGTTTGCCTTTTTCCATCACACTACACAACAAAGGACCTCGTCTCATCAATAAGGAAGGTCCTGAACTCTTCAACTTTGCATTATGGCTGCACTGACACAGCAGCAGGAAGCAGTTCGGCTATGAAGGATGCAAAGCACATTTCACACAAAGCCCGGGTTCCACCCTAAATATGAGGATTGAATAATGTAAAGAGGTGATGGAAGATCTTTGTGTAAAAAGATCCCTGCTCAGTGGGAGAGGGAGACAAAGACAGAGAGTGAGAAACAAAAGCGGTGCAGGGACAAGAGGGCGACTCCAGCAAAATAAATACTCTTTTTCAAAAGGAATAGGAAGAGCCCCTTACATAATTTAGCCAAGGAAAACCTTTTTTGTTTTGTTTTTGTTTACTTTGTGGACCAATATTTCTAGCCTTAACCCTGGACCTAAATGCGATAACTCTAGCGGTTACATTACAACATTAAAATATCGTATCTTAAAGGGTGACTCCAGCAATTAAATGTCACTTTCTTAAAGTTCAGGGACCTGCCGGAGACAGATTTAAAAAATGGTCAGAACTGAAGCAGCAGAAACTGAGTTATCTTGAACTTTTAGTATCTCTAGAATAGAATATGCTCCAAAAACACTGTATCTTCCATAGTGGAGCCAGATAGCATTTAGCATTTTTTTCATTAGACCCTCCCTGCCTCATAAATGTGCTCATCTTTCAAACCCCTCACACCCTGCCAGTTTGTAGGCTTTTTGAAAAAAGAAAATCTTAAGCCCAAGCCTAGATAACCCAACCAAACCTAAGAAAGCTCCTTTCAGAGCCATAGAAGACATTGTACAACTGTTTTCACAGACTGAGTAGTACTCCTTGTGATTCCTGCAGTATATTTGTGCACTTGTCACACCTGTCCAATCCATTCTAAATCAGCAACTGGTACAAGTCTACAGAGTATAAGACTCTTACCTGAAAGTTGGCTCCCTGACGTTGGATTCCATGTTGTCCATCGACCTCAGACTGAGGCACGAAGCTCAGGCCCTTCAGGTATTGCTGAAGGTTTCTGTTTAGTGTCCTGTCTCTGGAGCTGCTGTAGGCGGTCAGGGGGCTTGGAGCCGTGGCCTGATGGCGGAGAGGAACAGTCCTCAGTTTAGAGAGCTCTCTAGAGATGATCTTCTGGGTGACGTCATCCTGCCACGTCAAACCTGCAAAACCGAGAGGTCACATTAAAATTCACCTTCAACAATGGAAATAAGTAGGATATGATGGAGACCACTTGACTCAGTATAAGCTTTAAATAATAAGATTTCTGCAGGAAGCCATGCCCCACACACACACACACACACACACACACACACACACACAAACAGCCAGTCAACCACACAAACAGCCAGTCAACAAGCCCAGGGAGAATGTCACACTGCGGCCTAATGCCTTGCCAAGATCTCTGCTGATTGCCAACACATAGTGGGGATGCAGAACTCCTGGGCAGGGGCAAAGCGCACTGGTGCCAGGACCAGATGGAGCTACCCAAGCAAAAAAGATACCCAAAACATGGCCCCATTCCCAATGAACCAAGAGTCACAGCATTCCATCAGCATAGAGCATAGGAATACCACAGATATTTTACTATTTTTTAAGGAGCCAAGACGTTCACTGATGACACTTCATTTCAGTGCACACACATCTTTTAATGAGATAGAAGTAATTATGTTGTGAAGGGTGCTTAGATTCCTAGCTGCTATATACCTAACTTCTTACTGGTCTCATATAAAAAACAAGGCTGCTTGTAATGATGTGGACATGTTTAATAACAATAATATAACAGCCTGGGTTAAAATATACCAAAAATGAAAGTATGTACACCACAGAATGTCTTCATTAGCCTGGTTTCTACCCATAGACTTTGGTATTCTCATAGATATTCATAAGCACCAGATGAGGATCTGAGCAATGCAGAGCAGCTACAGATGCCTCTAGTCATTCTTGGCAGCACTGAATGGAGCACAAAGCAGCGTATGTTGTCACTGTTCTGGAACGCAGCTCAGCCATCCATCCGTACAACAATGACAGTTAACTACCCATGGCTTAACTGATGTGGTTTATACTTGTGTTATATATTAGCGTGGTGATGATCATTTATGCTATCATCATAGCATGGGGATGGGGAAATCGGGTCTGGCCCCTAAAGGATCCATATGGTACCTGCAGTTAACTGCAGCTGGTTAAATGGTTTCATGGTAAATGTGTGATGGCGCCACAACAGGATGAAGGTGGCTTCATTGACTGTGACACCTCTATCCCCGCTGTCTCCTGAGGGATGCACTCATTTCCATACATATCATGTTGTTGTGTGTCTGTGATGGGAACACTTGAGGGGAAAAAGGAATGCCGGTGCAAATTACAGAATCAAAATGAGCCATTTTGCAGAAGGAAAAGTCGGAAAGAAAAGTGGTGGGGCCTTTATGGTTGGATTCCTCTCAATCAACCTCTCAGCTGATTATCCTGGCACTGAGGAGCTAAATGGCATGCAAATTCATCTGCAAGTCCAGAGAAAGAGTGGGTTCCATCGCCGAGTGCTGCTACGTTTTTGCCTGTTAAGGATAGCATACCGTCTCAGGCAAATGCCTCAGTTAATTAACGCCTTGCCATCAGCGCAAAATATATTTGTGTTGGCCTCTTGTCTGTTTTTTTTTGTGACAGAGAGAGAGGGGGGAGGGGGGCTCCTAAATATTCAAAGCCTATTAGATGGGATCCTGTCTACATGTCCTGTAGTTTTATCTGCTGTTTTTGAAATGCAGATGTCCAACTGATTTTAAAGGCATCAATGGGAGAGAGCGTGAATAATTTAGCAGTGAGTTCTACCTAATTAGTAAAATGAAATGTGTCAATCGAAATTTGACATAAAATTAAACCAATATCAATAGAAAATAGTAATATGTTGTGTACAATGTCATTTTACTTTAAAAATATGACTTAATATTGTTGTTATCTTATTAATATACTTACTTTTTTATGCTCTTGAGTGAAATGTGTTTATAGCTGCACTATTTCTTAAAATGCCAATATTCTATATATCTTATGCATTCAGCATATTGCCTTAATCCAGCTAGATATATTTGGCATCTATTTAAAAATAAAGTTCTGTGAATGAAACCTGACATCCTGACCACCTCTACTGAAGTAATTTCATATTGTCATTACTGCAAAACAGTTGGTGAACATCGACTAGAACACTATGATTATTTGCCTGTGGAGGAAATCATTTTGCTCAAAGTAGAAACTGCAGCACGTTTCTTTGAAATGATCCTGCCCCCTTCCCACAGACAACGGACTCACACTGAATGGTTCAATAAAAGCACTCTTGTTTTTCTCTCCAGTTTACACATGGCATGTTAGTGTGTACAAGTGTATCTGACTTTTTTTCTTGCCAGTACCATCTAGCAAGTTTGCCAAGGAAGAGACAGAGCCGAATATTAGGAGGAAAAACAACAATAGCTTTTGTCAATTGTCTTCAAAGAAAACATGGTTGTGCAGGAAGCAAAGTATTGCTGTGAGTAAGGTGGTATCAGTGGCACTAGAGTGTCATAATGTCAGTTTATAGTGACTGATTCTCCCTGACAGATCCCTCCTATCAATGCAAATGTCCCAATGCATCATCTTACTTCACTTGTCAGTACCATAAGAGTATCTGCCGCTCGGCACAGGGTCAGGAGGTCAATCGACTGCAGGTTAGTGGTATATCAAGAACACCAGTGTCATATTCTGACATGATCCTTTCTGATGTTGAGAGTACGGTGCTTGACAGAAAAAAAAATACTGAGCAGGAATTGAAAAATATGATTTGGTTTTGTTGGTTTAGTTTGAAAACATGAAATCCTCTAAATGGCTCTTAAATCTACATACATGTTATAGTGCTAAAAGACTGAGGCTAAAGCTACTTGTCCCAGGCAAACAGCCAGCATCCTTACTAATGTATAAGGAGCAGGATTGTCCGAGCATTTTAGTATAGCGCTAGTTAGCCCTAGTACCGTATTATAAATAAAAAGTTTATTAGTTAATTAAAATGTTTTTCATTCTAGCATAACCCTTGGATGGTTTGGATGCTTACTATGAAAAAAATATACTTGGACAGGCAACACAGTGGTTAGATTGATGCTTAATACCTCCGCCAAGAGGGTTCCGTTTTCGGCTCAGTTTGTTTGTCTGCCAGCAGGATTACGGAAAAAACTACTGGCCAGATTGTCATTAACTTTGGGAAAGGGTGTAGCATGGGCCAAGGAAGAATTCAATTTTGAAATGGATCCGAATCACGGGGCGGAAATTATTTTTCAACTTCGTTAACATGAGAATTTGTGCTGCATTGATGTGGTGTCAGAATAATCAAAATATGAGTTCCTGACTGGAAAAATTCACACTGCATTAACACTGTGATTGTACCGAGTGCCCGTCTAGTTGTTCTTATTTCAAACACTTATACACGAGAAAAGGAAACGTAGCATGTAACCCCCAAAAAGATTGTAGCTACAGTAGCTAGCCTTTACCCTTTAGCCTTTGTAAATAATACATATGCTCAGTTACTACTGTACATACTACGTAGGTAGTAATCTAGTTAGTCGGGAATGCATGATAAGTATGGATCATATCTCTATTACTAGTCCAAAACAAGACTAAACTAGTTACGATTGCTAAGCTATGATTGGACATTTGGTGTTCAGGGGCAGTGTTTAGTGAACATTCAATTTAATTCTCCCACAATCCCAATCTACACACATTTAGCAGAGCCATAATGACTCCACAGCAATATGACTGCAACCTGGCTATGAAATGTGTAGACACACTCTGGCTGCACACGGTGAATACTAAACTTGCTTGGCTTTAGGTGCTGTGTTATATAAAAGTAATTTGCAGTTGGATGACAGGGTATTGCATTCAAAAGGTATTGTGGTGAAAATGTAATACCACACATTGTGCTCTGCCAATGGGGACACATTCACACAACCCAAGCCCTTTTGTACAAGGGTCAATTTCTATTGATCTGAATGACATTGGTGTTGTGCAGTGAGTAGAGATTGTGTGATTTCTACCTGCATCTCTGATGCAAGATAAAGAGTATTGTAAATCGATTCCATTGATGTTCCTCCCCATCCCCCACACACTTCATCTCTTCAATTTAGGTTACAGTACAATGGTCTCAATAACCCTGTCTGGACTAAAAAAGAAACGTGTCCCACACGTCTCAAAGATGACACTTCAATAGCTGTTGAGCTGATAAGAATAACGTGCCACTGAGCATTAACGGTGCATTGTGGACCCATCCAAAAGATAATGCTCTGTGTCTGTGGATGTGATTCTATAAGACAGAAAAGGGGAAAATGATTCAAAGTGATGATGTCATGTCTGCGGCGTCTGTAAACGGGTGTCTACAAACACAAGGTCAGAGTCTCATGATGAAAAGCATCTAAAGAACGAAACACTTCTTTTAAATGGAGCAGGAAAAAATTTCACACCGGATCTCTTCTCATCCTCCTAAATCTCATTTGGGTTTTTTTAAGCAGTAATTAGAATAAATGTGTGGTCTTGCCTTGCTTAATATTCATCACTGAATTCCCCCCCCCTCTTTTTCTGATTTCCTCTGGCCGACTGCTTACTCTTAATGATTTTCAACAGTGGTTCACGCCTGTTAAAAGATATTAAGCTCAGAGTGGCCTGCAAAGCCAATTATATTTGGACTGATGTATGTGGTCACGGCCTGTGTTGAAGGTGTCTACTGCCCCCTGGTGGGTTATAACTGCAGTTGCCAAATGTGTGAAAAAAGCTATTTTCTAATAATAATTTGCTTTGTAACACTGGTCTGTATTTTCCTATAAATGTACTAATAATTTCCTGAAGAGTTTCCTGGAAATATCCATGTAATTATTACTAATTATAAGGAAAATAGAGACATACTGTAGGTCTGAGAATGATCTTTTAGGTAGCATTTAGTTGAGTTCATGATTGAGCAAGAGTAATTTCCTTGGAAGAGCTACTACATATAATCCCAAGTAAATGTTCATCCATCATTTATTATGAAACACTCTCCATATATGTTGAATTGTAGACACAAACTGAAGACTGAGTCTGCATTATTTCACATAGAATTATCAATTATCAAGAGATTATGGGCCCATGTATCCATTTGGGTCATAAAATCCAACATCACATTTAAGCTATTTTAGGCATTTTATGAGCAAAACATTTGTCTGTGAGAAACAAACAATCCAGAGCCATTTGTTTAGCAGTTATAGAAGCTCTGTCTACCACAGACAATACGAGACATGGATACATTAATATAAACTTGGCTATATTATTGTGACAGAACTGAGAACATAAGATCTATAAACTACACGCCCCTGAAGATGTAACCTGTTATAACAAACACATTAGCTGCTGCCAGTGATTACTTATAATTATTAGAGTACGAGAGACTCCATAATGTGATTACATTGTACACCTCACAGTAACTCAGCCACAAAAATTAGCTCTAAATGTCCCACCAGCATAAAAGCCAATTAGATTGGCTGCTGGAGTTTAGCGATGATGGCAAAACAATGGCCCGGTATGAGACAAATGACCTGTTCTAGCTAAATGGTGTTGCACTATGCTAGCCAAGGAGACAGCTTGGCTTATTTGGCTCGCATCACACAATGGCAGTAGACAAGCAATTTGCAGGGGGGAAAGGCAGGCAAACAGGAAGTATGTACCTCTGTGAGCCAGTTTCTGTAGGAGGATCCTAAGGCGTTGCAAAGCAGGGGAAGAAACATCATATGTGTACAGGTCTGCAGCAGCCAACTCCTGGCACCGTCCAAACACACCATCTATAAAATAAGAAAAGAAGAGAGAAAAGAAGATGTTTTGATAGCTGTATGTCAGAACACACATGATATAAGATGTAAGAATTGTTTCAAAATAATATGACGTCTACCCGCCCAGTGGAAATGTTGTAATGGTGTGTGGCACCTGCAGTGTCTCCGCATAACTTCCTGTTTTGGGGGAGGTAATAGATGACATTTTTTCTTCTGACAGCGCCACGATAAGCAGCCTTTTGTGGCAGGAATGACTTTATCAGGGACCCTGGTAATCTCCCTCATCAGCAGGCCTCCTGGCTCACTCAATACAGGTTGCTAGGCAACTCACGCCACAGAGTCCCTATCAGCCCCATAATTCAATGGCTGGTCTAGACCTCAGAAGGATGCTGAGGCTCAGGGGGTCAGAAAGCAGTGTGCAGACGCAATGTCTGGAATATAAATGACCCACTGCTGTCACCTTCTCTCAGCTGGAGAGATGAATCCATGCATCTTGTTGGCTAAACTCACTAAATGAAAGTCCACCACTTAGATGATCCTGCAGATTTGATCTGAGCCATCTCATTTATGTGTGTGTGTGTGTGTGTGTGTGTGTGTGTGTGTGTGTTATCATACATACCACCATGTGAGAGTATGTGCGAGGAAGCAACTGTGATCAGATGGGATCTAATCATGTGAATCAACACTTTGTCATGATGTCCCAAGATGTTGGACAATGACATCAGACATCAATGGTACAATGGACGCTCGATGATATGTAGACTACACAAACACTGATGTCCTTTAAATGCAGCACTTTTCTGTCTCCTCTTCCAATGCCATTTATACACTGTACGTGTATAAATCAAAATAAAAAGTGATCTTTCTTACTACTGTATATTTTATATATGCATATAGTCATCTCAGGAACTGTGCATCTCGCCCCCCCCCCTTTTTCTTTTGCACTACTTAAATTTTATATTTTATTCCATTTTATATTCCTCTTACGAATCTTGTAGCTTGTTGACACTGGAGAGGGGTTGCTTCAATCTCGTTGCACAGGTATTGCATATGTGTATAATGACAATAAAGTCATTCTATTCTATTCTACTCTATGACAAATAATAATTCTTATCATCTATGTGAATTAACATTTTAACTCAGAGAGGGAAATGTCGAGATTCACCTTTGCATCAAAAGTGAAAAAGAAAAGTATTCACTTAATTTCTATTTGTGTTCAAACATCACCAAGCATCAGTTTTCACCAAATTTAATTACAGAGCCTTGTTCGGTGTAAAATTCAGTGACTGATTACAACGATAATAACATGATGTCAGCATCTAAATGGAATTCTTCCTAAATGGGGGCGCCCTGGTAGATTGCCTGGTTGAGCGTGCGCCCTGTGTACAGGGGCTCGGTCCTTGCCGCAGCAGCCGCAAGTTTAGTTCCGACCTGCGGCCCTTTGCTGCATGTCGTTCCCCCTCTCTCTCCCCCATTTCCTGTCTTGGACTGTCCTGTCAAATAAAGGCCTAAAAATTGCCCAAAAAATAAGCTTACAAAAAAATGGATTTCTTATTCTAAACAAGAAGCTGGGGTTTTACTGATTTCCGCCCTTTTGTCTGTGACCCGTTTAATGACAGCTCTGTAGAGAAAGAAGCCCGTGGGAGTTGGTGAATTAGCATAGACAACACAGTACAACACTCTGGAGCTATTTTAGGATCTCTAAGGAAGGAAGAAGGAAGGAAAACTTCCAACCTACAGACGTCAGCTGTCTCCTTACTCTTATGCCAACAACCCCTTTTTTTTTATATTATTGGGGGGAACATTGTTATCAAAATAACAACAAACTACTTGGTTTCCATGGCAATAGCTACTTCTGAACATGTTACTTCCTTCTCTGTTATCAGGGACATTCCTGATAGCAACCAGACACACAAACACACACAGGGATTTAGTGCATTCAAAATAGAAGTCTGAGGTATTTTACAACAAAGAAATCCAAAGAAACATTAGAGTTAACTGATTTATAAAAATGATGCTGTTCCATTCGGAGCCACAAGCATGATGATTTCATTTTATAGTGTGTTTTCACAATACTGAGATTATTTAGCAACAATGGATCATTGTAGTTGACAGTTTGCATGAAACTGATTTTCTAACAGCTAAAAACAACATTTTAATTTCAGGCTTGGTGGAGCATGTGCATGATGTTCAAACCTGAAAATAACACAGAAAAGCAGGGCAGTTAAATATCAGCGAGTTTTTCCTTAAATATGGCAGCAGATAACCAGAGAACCCTGTAGGTCCGACACATTCAAGGCTATTTGGCAACAAAGCTAAATCTGTCAAGCAGAGCAAAACACCGTGGTTTTCTAATGGCCATCTGTCAGATTTAAGGGAATTCTAAGCTGACAATGGATCAATTCATGCCTTGTGTCACTGTGATGATCAAATGGCAACTGCAATGCAAATGAACCTTGATCAATCTAATCTATAATGTATGAAAGGCCACAGAATCAATCAATCCGTACAATCCTACAAGAGCTTCGTCTGAATCAGCGCCATGTTGACACAGTAATAAAGTCAAAGATTTTCCGCCAAAAAAAAGGTAAAGAGCTGTAAATCCACACACCGTCTCTCCTCCCAGTGAGACAGACCGAGTGACACCCGGCTGCTGCTAAAGCTATTTAAACTGTGAAGGATAAGGCTTTGGGATAACAGTAGCAAACGGTAAAGCTGAGTCGTCAAAGCACTTCTAAAAGACTGTACGTCTGAAGGAGGGGAAGACGAACCCAGGAGACAAATTCAGACGTATTGAAACAGGTGTATTAGCTGTGCAACTCATGTCATGAAAATGAATAGGCCTGAATCAATGCACCAAGACCGACCAGATGTAGCCTGCTAATAAAGAACAGAAACAAAAGTGATCAGGATATGATTAATGAAGTGTTTACGGATTATTCAGGTCTTTTTATGTGAAAATTGTAGCTGCGAAGTCATGATTACATTGATGCATGCATCACAATCTACATGTGAATACAGGAATTAATAAAGATAAACCTCACGGCTCTCACGGCTACATAAACACATACTGCCTATTCAGTTTGGCTGTATTGGCTCTATAATTACCACATATGTGCAACCAAAGAGTTTGTGTCTTTTGCCAAACCTTTTGAAAAGTTTCATATCTATTTCTTCACATAGCACATCTTTACATCATTATTCTTAGGTTTGCACCTACTGTTTTGACACTCTTTCTCCACCCAAGCAGATTGTTTGGGATTCAAAATTTTGTAGTGGTTACTTAAAGTGTTTATGCTGCAGCTGAAGTCTTTTCAAGCTTTGATCAATAGAACTATCACCTAAATCGTTGAAATCTCAAAATACAGCGCAGACGTTTCAGACAAAATTGGCCCAAGCGCAGGCAAGGTAACCACCAATCGATAAGACACTGTTGGTTAAGTGTTTAATAGGAAACAACTGGTGCCCTCAGGGAAACTTTTAGCACTTATGCGCTGTACTTTAGCTAGGCTTATCATACCAGTAAGCCACAGACTCTGGAGCGTTGCATCAAATTAAAATGCTTTTTCGGTCTCAGGGTAATTAAATGTCATTTTGAAGGAACCCCTGAGAAGTATTCCCCTGAAGATGGAAGTAAAGATTTGAAGAGGTTGGTTCCAAAATGAGACATGACAGCAGAAGATTTAATGACATATGGAGGATGGTAATTTACCTTCTTAATTAATGACACAATAACTTTTACAGTTGAAGAACTTATTGAAGGAACTTTGCTCCAAAAATCGACTGCTCATTTATTAATGCTGCCGCTCTATAAAAATTTTGAAAATCGATTAAAGTAGATTTAAAGTGGCAAATTGATCTAAAATTATTACAAATACAAAACAGAAAGTATCTGTTTCCATAAGTATTTAAATCCTCAAAGTGACACACGCACCTTTAGCAGCATTGAGTCTATATGGACAGGCCTACATCAGCTTACGACTTCTGAACACTGCAATGTTGTTCTTTTATTTTTACAATATTGTAATACTAGGGCTAACAGGCTCTACCCTGCAATACAAATACAATACAAACAATGTCTTCTACGTTAGCTGGGTCATTAGCTAGCATAGCTTTAACCTCATTTTTTAACCTTAACCTTATTTAACAGGGCTGTTGTTTTAAAACAAATCCGCTGGAAACATTTAAATGGTAGAGACAGAGGTTTTAAACCAACTGTGTTTGAGCGGTGTTTGAGCATTTGAACAAAATGTGATAGCCTCAGTCATTTTCAGGAGACAAACTAGAAATGATAAGCCAGATTTATTTTATACTTCTTTGCAAATTTAAAGATCCATTTTCATGACCCGAACGACGGATTGGACCACAGACAAAGCAGGCAAGTCAGAGGACATCTGGTGGAAGGTTGGAATATGGCAATGAAGAAGCCTGGGGAATGGAAATGTGGCTAGAGAAGAGCGGCCGAGAGGCAGACAGCGACACCCGTTGTTTAAATAATTATTAATTTTGGATCGAAAATCTGCCAACATTATCTTTGTAGAGTAAACTTTATATTTTCTGTCCGAGAGCAGAAACTAACAGTAGCTATAAAAAAAAAAAAAAAAAAAGAATAAATTGGTGCACCAGTGATGATTTGGGTGTTTCCAATTAAAGGAGATGAATATTTGTGCAAACATACATTTTGTATTATTTTTTTGTAGAGATCCATTTTCACTTTGACATTAAAGGGTCTTTTCTGTTAATCAGTGTAAAAGAGCCACATTAAATCTACTCTGATTCAATGATTCAAAAAATAATAAAACATAAAAACTTTCAACAGCTGTGAATCATTTTTAAATGCACTCTAAACAACAGTTAACCATGTATAAAATGGTGCTGATTGACACCAAAGAGAGCAGTGCCTGGCCACAGCCCTTCCCTCCCCTCAGCCACTTTGCATGGCAACAGCACGGGTGAGGAAGAGCATGGCTGGCCCAGCCCAGAATAAACCAGGTTACTCCTTCAGGGACCTGGGGAAGTTGAAGTGGCAGACCTAGTTACTCCCACTCATCCTCTGTTGTCTGTGCGGCGGTGGCTGCTGCTCATCAGGAGTCTGATGGAGAGTAACAGAGCGTTGAATATACATATAGAGGATATGAAGCAACTAAACAATGTCTCATTACTTGCACATTAGGTACAACATTAATCCAACATTAGTCTTTCTTGCCTGTATATATTTGCCTTTATCGAGCATAGCGCATCTAATTATATTTCAGCATGAGAGTGATGTTGTGATTGCTGCCGAAAAAAGACAAAAAGATGTGTGAAAACAAATAACAATCCATGTCATAGATTAGCATGATTTTATAATGTAATGTGAAAGTTCCACACCCACCACGACCCAACTCTGTGCCTCTGGGTTTTTTTCTATCGAGGTGTCAGCAATTTTCCTCTATTAGGCTACACACAGCTCCCCTCTTTACCAATACAGTGTGAAATTAAAGTCAGTTTTTTAATTTATCTTCTGCACTCCCTGCTTCTTCCGTTTCCTCCTAAACTGGGTTAATATGGAAATCAGGGTAGGAATCTTCAAATTTGCTTTTCAAACATGCAACTGCAAATTCAAAGATGACCGACTTCCCTCCTCACTATTAAATCTCCCCCCAGCCAACAGATATCTTCAAAAACAGATCTTACAACAATAGTGAGAGTGGTATCAATCTTCTCACCTAATTCTTGGCAAGAAAGCCGATAGATGTACTTCCCGAAATGTTAAACTATTTCTTTAAGACCCAGCTCTTTACTTGTTGATATTCAGTCTCTGCTTTATTTATCTAGGCATTTTGCATATTGTCTTAAATCCATGCTTTATCTGTTCATTCGATTTCCATCAACATTTATCAATATTTATAAATAATGACATGACATGTAATATATTTCTTTTTGTATTTTTGTATTCTTATTTTTTTCTATCTCTCTGCAAAGCACTTTAGTGAACATTTAAACTTATATATTTATCAATTATAATTGATCGACAGACAATTAATCAGCAACATCTTTGAAATGTAGATATAATAGTAAATTGAACAATGTGAAATTAACTTTTGCTTGTTTTCTGTCACTTTTATAGACAACATTATTACCTATTATTAACATTACTTGAGAAAATACTGAATAATGAACATGACTGTCAGTTGCAGACCTGATCAATTGACTTGACTACTGTATGATAATTAAAGCATAAACATTCAGAACTTTCATCAAAAGATGTTAAAGTAAAAAGCAGCTTTTTTATATAAAATCACCCACATTACTAGGGAGAAGTCGACACAGAAATAAAAGATAATTATGTCGGGTCATTCTCATCCTCCTCTTTTTATTGACATATCAATATTCAAACTGATACTTGTCCTGTGTGTGACTTCACGCTGTTGCCTATAGGTCACATCATGTTTCACATGTAATTCCATTGTCTGCCATAGAGCAAGAGTTCTCTTTGCAGGCTTTATGTTGTTTGTGAAATTGTATGATGAATCTACAGAAAGTAAATGAAGTGAGCAAACAGAACAAAGAACCTTAAAGAGCATGTTCATGAGGCCAAAAATAAACACTGGGATGGATGTAGTTTTCCTGTGTGCATGTAAGAATAATATAGTGTTGAAACCTTCCACAATGAGAGAATACATTAACCTTTCACAACGTCTCTCTCGTAAAGATGATTCTGGATATCGACATGCTATCAATCCCCTTGAAAATGGAAGCCCCCGCTCTGTGTGATTCTGCTAAATACCACAGTGTGGAAAGCCTTGACATTTACCCTCCATTCATCAGGTGATACGTTGACATGGCAACCACTGACACAGACACATCCATCCTTCATGACAAGATTGTATCATAGATGAGATTGTTTGGGTAAATCTTAACATATAAAAGGGAAAACATCCTACTGGTATTGATCTTAAGCCTGGTTGTTAGTTGAATAAAATAAGACAACTGTTGTTTAATAGCTATATTCTGCTGTTCCTACTGTTGCAGTCTGGCTCCTAGTTGTTTTAATGCTTTTCTTAAACATGACTCATATGTCTAAACTGAGCTGAAACAAAAGGCTGTGAGCAAATTCTCCATCTATGTATCCATAAATTCCTGAAAGATTAAAAATAGCCAGCACGGCTTTAGAGCTGCCGGTGATGGTTGATACCACAGGGATGATGACCAATATAATGAGGTATGGTGGTGGGCGTACATGAGTCCAACTTACCATTGACACAGAACTCATATGTTGTACAGAGCTCGTCTTCAAACAGGCAACCTGGAGAGAAGAGAAGGTGAAACACAAGACTTACTAACAGACAAAAACTATATTGCTCTAAAAGTTGCTCTACAATATCAATTATTTTGTTCCAGCTTCTTAAAAGGAAGCATTTGGTGCTTTGCTCTTTTTAGATCATTGATTAAATACTTTACAGCATTTCTGGACATTTAAATTAAAAAACAAGCATGCCAAACATGCCAGGTGTTAGTTGTGAGGATTGCTGTTCAGGGGAAACAACGAGCCTTGGAAAGGCAGAAAGTAAAATTTACAGTTTGCTAAACTAACCACCCAGGTATAAATCTTCTCATCCGACTCTCAGCAAGAATGCTAATAAATCTATAACCCAAAGCCTAATTTGATCATATAAATCACTGTCAACTTTAGAGGGACATTGCAAACCAGTCCAGCAGGTAGTGAGAAAACATAACAAATGATATTGGATATAAATGGAGCCCGTAAGCATTATGTAGTATACACAATAGACAACTGAATGTATAGAAAATGTACTAAATTGCAATTTAGCCCAATATCACAATTTCTGAATATGTCACAGATCCATAAAAGTACAGCTTAGTACTGCATTAACTCTGGCGCTGCTAATGGCAGAGCCATCAATCATCCATAAGTGCGACTTCTACTATCCTGTCTCTGACACTAATACCCCAACGTTTCCATATATGAATGTTGTATGAATATTCATGAACTTTAACGCTTGGACCAGGGGCTGGGTGTTCCAGACTAATAAATGAACAGATGGCAGGAGCATTATGGGAAGCTGTTCCCTGTGTTCATATTTCACATGTGGGAGTTGGGCGAGCAAAGGGCTGATTGTTCTGCTCGCCAATCTGCACAGGTGATCCTGTCTGTGGGGTGAAAGCTGTTATTTTCTGTCACATTCAGGGTCAGAACAAGCCCAACATAATCAGACCTTCTGCTAAGAAAAGAGCCACTAAGAACTATTTGGATTTGTCCAATACTCTCGACAGGCTCAAACTACAAAGCTTACTGCGTTTGTGATGTTGGCAACGTGGAGACAATCTGTAAACAACTGGGTCAAGCTTCAGCCCTCTTTCGTCAAGTCTTTTATCTTTGTTATTTCCCTGGTTCAGCTCATCAGTAGGAGTGACGTTATTGGATGCACCATCCTGGCCTGATGGCCTCGATGGACAGCAATGAGCAGCTTTTGACCATGAATAGAAAACAAGCGGAGGAAAGTACGGGGGCCCTGAAGTAACAGCAAATCCCACAACACGAAAAGGCCTCTTTTATAATGACAAGAGAAGATCAATTCTCTGAAAGCTGTAGATGAGACAGGAACGTTTTAGGCATCACAGGTTTATTCAAGTTTCTTCTTTGCAGATTCATCATTATTCTGTCATAATTATTAAAATCTAGTCTAACTTGATCATACAGACATAATGTACAGCCATTTTGTTTGGAAGTCGAGGGCACATTTTATGAAATTACATCTTTTAGAGGTAATGGCCTCAATAGGTCAGCAAAATGGCTTTTTAATGATGCAGAGTGAGGCATCATAACAGAGCTGTAAGGTTGCTCAGCTCTCAACTAAAAGGCAGAACATCCTGAAATGAAGAAAAACAACTCACTGCTGGAAAATCAAGACTACAAATAGCTTTTCTGACAACTGGTAGTGTTATTTTATAACTAATACTTTATCATTTTCATGCACAGATTAAGCTACATTTTGCAGTTATCCTTAAATCTAAAATGCGGCTATTAGTTGAACACAGCACATGGAGTTAAGTTAAGTTGTTCCAAAATGTATTTCTGCCACAGCAGAGATCCATAATGTCACTCCTTCCCACAGATATTAATACTATAGGGCACAATATAAGATATAATAGGAAAACATAAAAAAAAAAATATGAAATGAAGATGTGTGATATAAAAAGGGGTCACTTGCAGTGACAGATTTATCAGCAGTTTATCTGCAGTTCCCATAGTTCTACAGAATCTTTTGTTTTGCTCCCACCCAAATGACAGACGTTAGCGACTAGCTGGTAAACAGAGTGGAACATTTTCCAGCTAAAGAGCCTGATATTTTCGATGAGTGGGTGGAGCCAAAACAGAGCTAAAAAATAGAGTAAATATTGGACTTACATTCTTCAGATGGACAGAAAAACAACTTCAAATGAATGCCAAATGATCAACATTTTATCAAGAACCTAGATTTAGCTTGAAGATGACTACAAACATATATACAACTACTTATAGGCTAGAGCACTTAGAAGCATTTAGAAAGAATCACGCAATCCCTCTTGACCATGCATCTCAACGCTCTGCAATTAGTGTCAGTCCATTCAACTTTACCTCCTCATCACTTCCCTGCTTAATTCATTGGGTTCTCTGGGAGGCCTTGTCAGCTCTCAATATTAATTATGACCTTCCATTTAATGAAGCATTCAGCCATGCATAGTTAGTCAGACATAGTGTGTGTGTGTGTGTTAGTGTGTATAAGGACATAGGATTGATAACGCCACATCCCCTTTCTCCAACACCATGCTAGAGATGATTAAAATGGCACCTTTTTAATTAAAATGCAATCATAGTGGATGCTGGTGATTACTTCAGGCAGACAAAAAACAAAAGGATGCTCGACTCATTGTGGCTGAGGAAGAAAGCTTGTAAAAAAAATAAAAAAATAAAATAAAAGAATGTGTCCCAGGTTATATCTTAATGAAGCATCCTGACAAAAGAATAGCCACATTGTGTAATTCTATACAAGATCATTTCACAAAGAAAATGTCTTTTCCAAAAAGCTGCTACACTTTCTTTTGAGTGTTGATGCACTGTTGCCATGACAACCTCATCACGGTAGATCAATGGGAAACTAGTCGAGGAAGTACAGCCTCTGTGGGATTCGGTGGATCAACAGAGATGAAATGAGTGTGCTATCTATGTTAAAATCATTATTTTTCATCTTGTGTTCCAATGTGTTGTGATGACGTCTTCAAATTGCTTGTTTTGTCAATATACAGACAAAACCCAAACAGTTTACATGCACAGAAAACTACAAAAGCCAACAAGTATTCATATTTATGAAGCTAAAACTAGTAAAATGTTTATACTTTGAGTAAAAAAACAAAAAACAATCCATCAAGGTATAATGTATAGTACAGCCTCACAATTTCCTCATTGATGCAGCTCTAGATAATTGATTAGTTGTTTGGGTCATTTAAGAAGTAAAGATGACAGTGAGTGTGTTAGTTTTATATTATTGTAAATTAAACATCGGGAAAAAAACTTGACATTTTAAGGAATCACCTGAGCTCTGGAAAAATTTAAATAGGCATTTTCACTATTTTCTGACATTGTATTGACTTAACTATCAATTATCATCAAAACAACTGTCAGAATAATTCATAATGAAAATAACCGATAGCAGCAGCACTGGATGCGAGCCAACTACAGGTACTGTAAATGTGCATAAGCTTGCCCTCCAAAAATAGGCACAGTGTGACCTAATTTACAACTACAGTATGAATGGAGAATCCTGGAGGTCAATGGATGCAGTAAGTCAGTTCAGCTTTTTAACATACTGTATATCTAGTTCTTGTCCTGTATTCTCATAATCCTGTGAAACAGGGGATAGTAAAAAAAAAAAGTGCAATCTGACATATCTTCCAGTGCTTTGTCTCAGTCGGTCTTATTAAATGCACTATCCTACAATAAATCCAACATGTTATGGAGGTTTTGCATAAAAACACTTCACACCACCACCAGAAATGCATGCAGAACCTGGATCAATTAACTGTGGCTTTAACTTAAAGAGCCTCCATCCACAACTGTATACAGAGACTCTTTGCCTGTCTTGTTACCACTAACTGCTATTAAGGGAAGCAACAATTCCCCTTCAGTTAAAACCTCAGCTACACAGCGTGTCAGGGACATAACAACATGGGTGTCTACCCTTGGGGGCGTGAAATCAGAGAAGTGCTTGTTTAAAAGGAAAAAGCTCATTTAAGGTAATTTAAGAAAAACGCAATTACATTAGAATAACTCAGAGTTTCTCATTAGAAAATAACATAACCACATTAATATTTTAGATAATATACACCTGTACATTACCAAGCCATTTATTACACAGAGCAGGTTTCAGTCTGGAGGAGCTGCTGTCTCAAACATTTGGCTGTGATTGGCCGACCTTGCTGGACAGACTTTAGCGTTCACTTTCCCCTCACAGGTGGTTGGCTTGTGCCGGGATACCATCTGTGATGTCTGAGGGGCCAAGGAGGATGCTGGGAGTCTGGCAGTGAGGACAGCCACTCCCTGAGCTTGCTGCAGTTTAGGACATATTTCATTCACTCTCTGGGGCCAGCGACTTATCTTTTATAATAATTATAACTTGCGACTGAATACACCTTTTTGCTCACATACACACACACACACACACATCTGTACTGTTAGCCAAAGAAGCCATTTCAGAACAGTGCAGCGGGTGACAACGGCAAAAAGTGCAAGTGAAATTGAAAAGGGAACGCGGCTGGAGCAGGAACAGCACAGAAGAACATCACCTGCAAGCAAATTAGCATCAGCTTGACACCATGTCCGCAGATTCAAACAGCTTGTGTCATTAAGGCGCTCTACTGCTAAAATTAAAGATGGCTCCAAGCTTATCTCTGCTCCAAAATGTCTGTTCTTGTCAAAAGCTGCACATCATGCTGTCAGCAATGCAGCCTTAGTGGTTCAACATTATCACACATTCCTCGTGCACTTTTTATATTAACATGATAATACTTTTTTTTTTTATAACAGTTGTTTAAATAATGACGTGACATTCTTCGCACGGACATTTCATGAGGACTTTTTTTGGGGTGAAACACACTGTTAATCCATTTTTATACCATAAAATGACCACACTGTTGAGGCTTTTTTTTCATATTATTTTACAGATATATGTCAGCTATGTGCATCCAGGCACAGTTTGACAGTTTGGGAAATGCATTTATTGCTGTCTTGCTGAGAGTTGAAATGAGACAATCAATGAATTTTTCATCTCTGGATGATAAATATGAAGCTACAGTTAGCAGCCAGTTAGCTTAGCTTAGCACAAAGACTGGAAGCAGGGGGAAACAGCTCGCCTGTCATATTTTAGACATGACATCTAACTCTCGCCAAGCAAGCAAATTAGTGTGTATTTCTCAAAACTTTTCCTTGAATGAAAATCAATGCATCAGAGAGTACATATAAAGTGATTAAAACAAGAAGCATGAATAATAAGTAGGAGCTAGATGCAGGGAGTCTTTAAAATCACTTTGATTGAAGAGCGAAGCTGACATGAAACCACCTGACATCCAGAGGAGTGTAACCAAACACATTTCTCACAGATTTTCCAGAGAATTTGTCTCAAAATTCCCGAGCAGGCAGGCAGGTCACTCTTAGTCACCCAGCTGCCAGCTCCAGGCGACAACGGGCATGAATTAAAGATGCCAACAATACTGTGGCAACTGAGGACCCAGAAATAGGTCGGTTTGACCTTTTCTTTGACCCGTATTGAATGATTCAGACATTGGATTGTCTCCCCTCTTCTGAGGTGAAATTGGGCGTTGAAGTGCAGAATCAGAGCAAGTCGAACAGCCAAGAATCCTACTCTTGAGGAGCTCAAAGTGAACCAACACATACAATAATGTCATCCACACTGTACATCGACCATCCCTTCAGCGGATGAGCATTTCATTGATCCCATCTGATTTCTGATTTTGAAAACCTTTTCTGATTCTGATTTCCATCTCACCTGAAAATGTTCTGAGATATTATAATCACCCAATGCTAAATGTATTATCTGCATTAGACTATCCAAATATAGCACAACCTACAATGTTAGGTAAACTGAAAACTAGTACCTAATCTGCCTACAGTACCTAATGTACAGTAAATTAAACAGGGGGTATTATGAAAATGTATAGTTTTGGGATGATCTTGCAGAAGGAGATGTTATTTAAACCTGCATCGACTAATTTTTTTGAGGGTAGTGGAATAACACGATATCGCCATGATACATTACAAAGTTTTACTATCTGGGAGTGAAGGCTGAATCATGTTGATGAAAATGCCAATGAGCTGAAAGATGCTATGAAGCTTCATAGAGCGGAGGGATACTGCAAGGTTAGGTGATAATCCTCACTACGAGCCACCTCGTTCACATAGTCACTTGATCTATTGTTTAAATAACAAATATTGAAATGTGCAGCTTTAAGGTTTGTTAGAACATAAAGCTGGTACCCCTCAACAGTTTACGTGATTAAAATTGCATCATTTGCAAAAGTTATTCTGAGCTGCCGACCCCCTCAAGTAATGCTAAAACAGTCGAAAAAACATTGGGACGTCCAATCACACTGGTTGTTTTTGAATAATGCTACAAACAGCTTGTTTCATTAGAGCTGGGTGTGGAGGGTTTTTTGTGGATTCAAGCCAAATTTGCTAGAAATATGGCACTAATGTACTTCGCAGACTACGGTCTTCATATCAATTAGTCACAAAAATAGGATAATACCTCCCCCATTCGATTTTTAGCATCTCTCCGTCCCTCGCCTTGCTTCCTCCCAACAGTCATTTTGTTCCCTTGCTGCACTGAGAAATGGTCTGGAGTATTAATCAGCATCACCCAAAGACGAAGCAGACACATTACTGCTTTAATCACTGCTGAGATAGTATAGATTAATTCTTCTGCTAAACTCGCAGCCTTCAGAATCCTCATTACCGTGTTATTGTCCTCATTATAAATCTTGGCTCTGCAACACAGAGGTGACCTTCACACTGACCCCTTTACCAACGCCATTTCATTAGGACCAAATGCAAGTTATGAAAAGGCGAAATCGGAGTTGCTAAACCCTGTAATGCCCGAGGATGTTTTTACACTGACTGTGTCACAAGGCGGTGAAGCTCAGGTATGCGCGGTGAGAAAGTACAATTTACTCTTATGTGCAAGTTGGTAAACTATTTCACCAACATACTGTAGTAGTGTTAATTTGTCACATTGCTACACCTGACAAGTCTACGAAGATTAAAAAGCCTCTACTTAAAGTGTAATTTAATTTGAGGGTGGTAAAGAAGAGCTGTGCTCATAACCTTCCTTGCCTCTCTGGTGGCACTCTTCCTCCTTGACCCAGAATATCTTCTAGGTTCACCTTGAAACGAAGTAGGAAAGAGAATAACGACATGGACTGCCTTGACACGTCTATGTGACACAGACCTGACTTCCTTCCTCTCAAAAGACACAGAAGCACCGCCAGCTGCTTTGCTCCCACTCCCTCATCTCAAGAACTACTCAAAGCCAACACACTCCTCCGAGCATCCATTGCACTTCGTCTGTTATCACACCAGCCGTGGCAGCATCCCAAACTGGGAATATACAGCCTGCTTTGTGTCAGAAATTCAGTGCTTACACTTTAAAGGGCTGCAAATTTGAAATTAACTAAACATTCTAATATTTCCCATGCATTTTGAAATACAGCAACACTTGAATAGCTTATCAGTCTACAATGCTAAAACATAAGGCTGTAGCAGCTGTTTGGTGGTTCAGTGCAGCTGAGAAGAGGTTCTTTACAACACTATGTGCTGTTTATTAGTTAGAATCAATAGGCATATATTACATTCAACAACACATAGCAAAAAATCTCAATGTTAGACCAATTACCGCACACTCATATTGAATGCTGCAGCTGTTGACATTATTAATTTAGAAAAACAAGCTTTGCAAACAACACAGAAAATGCTCTTTTAACCCCCCTGGACAGCCATGTGCACAAAGAAGGGGCTGTATTGCACAATAAAGTCTCATCCAATATATAGTTTGCCTTTTAATGGATGAGTCAAAGCCTTTAGTGATTCTAAAAAAGCATCTCATCCATAAATAAGACTCTGAACTGAGGGTGAAGCTAGTTGAGTCTTTACCAGTTCAATCAAGATGACTCAGACATCTGAAGAGCAATGCACCGCAACCTTTACTGAGACTATGAGAGACACCACAGCAGGGTTTTATTCCAATTAGTTTTTCTATCTTGCATCAGTTTTTACTTTAATTATGATTTGGTTTCAGAGGGCATTCAAGAAGAGTTGCAGAAATTAGTTTTTTGTTGTTGAGAAAACTATTAAATACAATATGTGAGCAATGTTTTGCTTGTGTTGGCGTTGGAAACTTATTATGTGTTAAGTTGATTGAAAGGGTTTGGCAAATAACTTTTTTAAATTTGTTTATGGACTGGCATACGTTACGTTAATGATCCCTTGAGATTTCCTTTAGCGCCATGATCAAGTCCATTTGTCCAAAAACTCTGTTTCGTGACCAAATACGGACAAAAACATAATGCCATTCCCATCAACCTCAGCAAAATTAACAACAAAATTAGCACAATATACCAGCCAAATGCTGGTTAAATATGCAAGTATGCTAGTGGCTTGTAAGTTTTCTTCACTCACCAGCCCAAAAAACATTGGTAATCTATTAAGTTGCTGGTCAAATTTGAACATCACTAGCCATTTGGCGGGTAGACAAAAAAAAGTTAATTTTACCCACTATCTGTGAGCATGCTAAAGAGAGCATTTAGCTCAAAGCACTGTGTGCCTGAATAGAGCCTCACATATCTGCCAGCATAGCTGTAGACTCATTGCTCATGTCTGGCACAGACTGGCAAGACTGATTCCTGGTTTGCCTTTACATACAATATATGAATTGGATTTGAGCTACAGTCTCTACAGAAACTGTTTTAAAATGCTCAGTTAATGCTGTCTTACATGCACTATAGTAAGCTTGCTCCCAGGATAAACCATGTTGATATAACTCATCCCCTGGGACAGATAGGTGTCCTTGCAACTCAGGAATTAATAAGCCAACACAAACAACCCAACATAAAGGATAAACACAAAAACACTTCCAGTAAAACAAGATCCAACCTCACTTGGATATACACCTAATTATAATCCATCCTGTTGTAAAATGCCAATTCCCATGTCAGAGCACATTTCAATCCTCTCAGATGATTTATAACCACAATATTTGATATACTCAGTCCTGATATCTCTGGGATGACGGAGGCCTGTGGCAAAATAGATAAGAGCTCAGCAGCCTATGAATCAAATCTAACTTGTCTGGGTTTATTAGGCAATGGCTGCTGTAATGAAGACACCCAGCAGCACAGCCTTAAAGGACAATGTCTCCATGTACTGTACATATTGGAGATAACAACCCTGTCACATTTTTTTTTTATACATCAATACATAGCCTACTGTAACGCTCCTTAATCATGGCTTTAGTAATCAACACAATCAATATGGATATGTTTTTTCATTTTCATTCTCACTTTTGAGAAATATTATCTGCTCTCTGTGTTCCTGCAAGATTTGTGAATGCATATTAGAATAGGGCTAACACCCTGGTGGGAGTTGGATTGATATTTTCATTTCATGAAATCCCAAAAGCTATTCATAACGTATGGTTATTAGATTGATATTTCTCTATTTATTATCTGATTCCGTGTCTCGTTCAACAAAATTGCTGAAAGTATTTATCTTGCTAACACAACATGACCTTGCAGTCCGCCTGTCTAGCTAACAAAAACATGATTTGCAGTGGTTGCTATTGGGATTCAGGACACTGCCAAACCTCTGCAAACTGAAAAGAGATGCTGAACAGAATGAGAAACAGGCCTCATAGCAACAATGGTTGCAAGGTGCTGGAGTGTTAATGCGCAACATTATGAATTTCTGCAAATCTTCCATTGGCTGGGTGCTCTTCGGTAGTCAATGAATTCATTATTAAAATTATATTCTTCCTAACTGAGTGTAAACAGGGGAATCAACCTTTCTGTACTCTTAAAATAAGGTTTAGTGGAAAATATGCCAGTCCTCAGTTTAATTACATCCTTTTTTCCCTCTTTCATCAGTAGAAAAATATTACACAGCCTACCAGGGTGTGTTTTATGACATAATTAACAGTGCTGTTAAGTTTGTCAAACATCGCCCACTGGTAGCAATACCACCTTTGGCTAATTCTCAAGTATGCTTTTGAATTATGCCTCGCTTCAAAGCACTGGACTCAAGGCTGGTTGTTGAGTCACACCAGCATGAAAGCACAGGAAAAGTACGCCATGTTACCTCGTCCATGACCTCCACTGTTGTTGGAAGACCAGAGCGTCATCCTGGAGGAGACGGCACAGACTCTATGATCGGCTCAAGGTGACCAAACAACATGCCTCAATTTTTTATTGCTGTTTATATGATCCTGTAAGGGGCATGGTGAATCTAAAGCATGTGAATCAGATGTGACCTTAGTACTGAACTGAGCTACGAACACAGAGAGTTGAACATGAGAAGAATGGTTTTAAATTTTCAGGCTAGGGGCACCAGATAGAAATATTGTAATTCCTTCATTTTCTGCCTCTTTATGCTGATTTAGTACATCTAAAAGTGCCATAGAACCTGCAAAAGAGCTAAAAATGTAGATACTATACTCTGCCTTTGGGAAATCAGGGGAAAACACAGTAACTAGAAACTAAATAAATTCTACTTTTGTAAAAGACAATACATGTATTTGGCTTATTTTGGATAGTTAATAAATGTATTTGTTTTTCTACTGTCCAGAAAACCATTTAACAACTGTTAAAGAATCTTTGGTAAACTTAAGCTAAGGTTAGCAGTGGCTATCAACCTTGCTAGCTTACCCTTGATACGTCTCCCCATGATCTTCCCTGCTTTAGCGTTAGCTGTCCAGTTGTCTGTCTCAACATGACAATTTTTTTAGAAGCTGTTTTGACAAAATAAATTACATTTCTATGGCATAATTTATCGTAATACTGTAAAACTGATGCCAAAATGTCAGATTCAGGTCTTAACTCATTTCGACCAAATACTGTATGTAGTTACTGCATTTTGGCTTTGGGGAAACATATTCTATACGCATGTATATTATCTTTATTTGTGTCGTCTGTATGCATATTACTACTGACACTGATTATTAAAGTCAAATTCTGTGAATTCTTAATGGTGTGGCCAAAATTGGACGTGCATTAAGTACTTCCAAAATGCTCAAGAGATGACACTACTTTTCAGGCTCTATGAATTTGAAAAGGTGAGATGGTTTTAGTGTCATGCAGAGGGACAAATTCACACCACTGATTACATTTTACAGCACTTAATTTCATAATCAGAGCATGCAGCTACAGACTTATTTTCCCCCGTCTGGCTTTCATGTGCTGTCCGACAGACAGGACATTAACACCTACAAGCTCCCGCTGTCTCTCTACCACACAAACACACCTATGTATATGCGGTTTTATTATATGTAGATATACACACCTTGATCCAGCGTAATCCGCAGTGGGACTCATTAAAAACAATAACCACCTCAAACTCCCAGCCACACTCTGACAATGGAGACCTCTTCCACACAGAAAAAAAACATGCTGAGAATTCAATGAGAGAAATGCACTCAGGGAATAACCACTGACTCATTCTCAAGTATTGTAACCACAAATTAGCCAACTTGCAGGGGAAAAAAAAAAAACATGTGTCCGATAACAAGTTCTGGCCATCTCTATATCATGTTTGCTAACCTAATGTCCAACATGACTATAGGTATGTATATTGAAAAATTAAACCACAATAAAAGCATAAATATTACCCTTTTTAAAGAGGACAGACACCCTCTGCTTCTAAATATAAAGAATATGATGCAGCTGGTGCCTGTATGAATCATCACACAGCAGGAGTAGCAGCCTAAGACCTATCTTTGCCTCTTGCTCATTACAAAGTTTATACTGCCATGTAGTGACTGCTGATCTAAGACCAGTAAGTGTGATTAGAGGTGTAAATTGGAGGTGGTAAGGCGACACATCTGAAACACTAAAATCAGATCCTCTAATCTCTTTTTGTTTTAACCAAAGGACGCAATTATCAGGATGGCTTCTCTGTCATACTTTGGACATGTGCCATACTTTTTCAAATTAAAGTGGTGTCTGAGGCAAGAACAAATCAAGGTTAATGAAAAAAACAACTGGGCAAAGTCTCAAAATGACACAGGACTGTAAAAGATGCCCCTGTCCTGAGGAGGCATAGGATATTATTAAATATTTAACTGGATTTAAAATTGCATGCTCCTTAAGGGTATGTGTTGAGTAATTTGTATTTGTATGTGAAACTCATTATTGGATGTAAAAAGTGTGTTTGTTTGCGTGTGTAAAGTATAGCTGTGTTTACTAGCAGTTTATTACACTGCTCATCATACACGTAATAAGAGAAATTAACAAACCCATGTTATCCATTGGGCCTGAGATTATGTAACTTTTCCAGTTGGATCTTCAGATCTCATGCAAACAGCCACACCAAAGCACAACCTCTGCAAACTGCAAGAAAAAGGCAATATGCACTTGGAAATCCTATACAAAAATAAACTATAATTTAAAATAACTTTTGCAATGTTTGTGTAAACGACCCAGCCATACCGCCAGGCAGGTGGATTTATCACTACGGACAAGTCTACGAGGCGCTCAAATGAGGATACACTCGGCGAACATGAGGTTGATGTTGGAAAAATAATGATAAAACAAAATGAAACATAATTGCTTACCAAATTTTCTGTCAGCGAGTGCAGGTGAGGAGTAGAGGCTGATAGCCAATGCAGCGAAGAGGATGGGACAACACAGTGAATCCATACCGCTCCAGCCTAATACAGCTACTACTAATCCATCGCACACCTCCGCTAAAACTGCATGATTAACGCCGAATCAGGAGTGCGCTGCTTGGAAGAGACTCGGACTAAAGAGGCATGTTGGAGGAGAAAGCACAGGAGAAAACGCAGAGGCACAAAAAAAGAATCGCTAAATGGCAACACAATACAGGCGTTGTTTCAGCATCACAAACAGCAACCAGCTTCATGGAGGAGCCCCTCCTAAATTTCTGACGTCAAACACACATGGCGAGGAGGGATGATGCGTGCAGCATGCAAAAGCGCCCTGGATGGATGGATGGATGGATGGATGCCCAAGAGCCATGAAGACTACACATCAAAAGGAGAAAAATAAGGAAGTCCAAATTGATTTATAGATCGTATTAGATCTATTTAAAGATTATATTAGTTCTTATTTCACTAAAAAAAAAGTACTGTTCCAAATTTAGATTTATGAGAAACACTTGACAACATGTCATAGTGAAAGTGCCCTTATAGGAAAGCTAGAAATGCATAAAATGTAGACAAAGATTGATTTAATTAATTATTGCTACAGACATTTTTGGTAGATTTACACATTTTAAGAGAATATTTTGACAAATTAAAAAAAAGAGATCGCACACACACAAACACATAGCTTTATCTATCTGTGATACTATTAGATTTAGATTAGATATTTGTATGTAAAATCTTCATCTGGAAGTAATTAGTAACAATAGCAACGCATGATTGTATTGGAGTAAAAGTACAATATTTGCTTCTGAAAAGCAATCAAGTACAGTAGTACAGTACTTGAGTAAGTGTACTTACTTTCTACAGTGTAAAGATTACACAATCAACTGTCCAAGTGCAATAAATGCCTCTTAAAAAGGACACTAGCAATTAATCCAAAATATATGATTCAAAGAGGAATGAAAAATCAAAATGTAATTGATGTGCTCCAGAATAATGAAATGTTAACTTGCAGTTCTTTTCAAAACCTTTGAATTTGTGTCCCTGGGGAGCACAATCACAAGTACTGAACTAAAGCAAAACAGTATGCAAATTCTTGAAATGAATGCCTTTCCCTTTTAAAAATAAAAAGAGCAAAGAGGATGATTTATTGCAGTTATTACTTGCCAAACCCCTGTCGTGTCAAAAAGGAAAAAACATTAAATTTAAATTGATTGATAAGTTTGTTTTATTCTTATTAAAAGCATGGTCCATCTGGCATGCTGACAGATCAACAGATACATAAACACAAATAGCAAAAAAATATATGTATTTCATTTTTTTTTTAAAGTGGAGAGCAGAGCTGTGAAAAGAAAGCTTTAAAGAAGAATACCACTCAGTCTATGGAATCATATTTCTGCAGTGGAAATGTTAATGATAACAATATCAATATCAATACACAAAGCCTTGAGCAATGTGTGCCATCATGAAGAAATACATAAAAGAGAGTGGAGCCAATCTGGAAAAACATCAGAGCGGCATTTGTTCTCAGCTTTAGATTTCAATCCCAACAATCCACCCCCCCCCCCTTCTCTTTCTTTATTAAAAAACACGGTCAGTGAAGTCGAAATGTGTCATGTCATTTTTCCCTGCCAGCAACAGAATGTCTGTTATACTTACAGAAAAGCTGGTGTTATACTGCTCTCCTTAGCTTCATAAAATACAAATGTGTAGCAACTATTACATATCAAACAGATCAATTTATAAATCCAGAATTTCATTCAAAGTCTTCAATGAAGATTCATAAATAACCCTGTGGCAGGAAAGTATTACATGTTAGTCATTACAGCTCAATTATCAAAAATCAATGAATATATTTATGCACAGTCCCTCTAAAGAAAACATCAGCTATATCTTATTTCCTTCCACTTACCCCTGGATGTCTCTGGTGTCAGATGTGACTGCATGTTTGTTAAGCTGCTGCTGAACACATATGGCTGCACTCTTCAAACCTGCTTTAGACTGCCCGGCTAAAAGTGTGACATAAGAAACACTGTGATGTATCTTTACAGGCAAAAAGAAAAATATCAAAATTGCTTTTTTTAATGACCAGGAACACTTAAATTATAAACTAAATTTGGATCATTTAAACTCACTGTGTCTGATGACCGCTAAGACGTGCAGAACAGAAGCAAGTTCACTCAGACTGCCGATGGCCTCAGAGTCAATAGAGGCGCAGACTTCTGTCAAAAATGCCCTGTAACAAACATTTTAACGGTAACTACCACTTTTTTATACCCGGACCCTATTTTCCTTTGTTTTTGTGTCTAGGTGACTGATGATTTCTGGTTAAAAAAAAAAGGTCTTAAAAGGTCTATCCCTGAAGGGATCCTTTCCATAATATTGTCAGACACTTAGAATATTAATCTGAGCCGGTCTGTGGCAAAACAAGATCTTTTGTGAAGGCAAATGCAAGGTGGATAATTGCCCTGTTAGTGCATTGTACATACAGCGGGGCTCGAATCTTTGGGCACCCCATGTAAAATTTGTATTTATGTGCATAAAGAAGCCAAGAAAAGATGGAAAAATTTCCAAAAGGCATCAAATGGCAGATTAGACATATGTATAATATGTCACAAAAAGTTAGATTTTATTTCTATCATTTATACTTTCAAATTAACAGAAAACAAAAAAAATGGCGTCTGCAGAAGTTTGGGCACCCTGCAGAAAAGGAAAGCTGAGACCTGACAGTGTCATGGATTGTTCTCAATCATTGTCTGGAAAGACCAGGTGATGTCAATCTTAAGGTTTTAAATGCCCAGACTCATCTGACCTTGCCCCAACAATCAGCACCATGGCTTCTTCAAAGCAGTTGTCTAGAAAACTGAAACTGAAAATAGTTGATGCTCACAAAGCAGGAGAAGGCTATAAGAAGATAGCAAAGCATTTTCAGATGCCTATATCATCCTCTGTAATTAAGAAATGACAGTCATCAGGAACAGTGGAAGTTAAAGCAAGATCTGGAAGACAAAGAAAAATATCAGACAGAACAGCTCGTAGGATTGTGAGAAAAGGAAGTCAAAACCCACGTTTGACTGCACGGTCCATCCAGAAAGACTTGGCAGACACTGGAGTTGTGCTACACCATTCCACTATATAGAGATACTCATACAAATATGGTCTTCATGGAAGAGTCATCAGAAGAAAACCTCTTCTACGTCCTCACCACAAAAATCAGCGTTTGAAGTTTGCAAATGAACATATAGACAAGCCTGATGCATTGTGGACCAATGAGGCTAAAATAGAACTTTTTGGCCGGAATGAGCAAAGGTAAGTTTGGAGATGAAAGAGCACCGAATTTAATGAAAAGAACCTCTGTCCAACTGTTAAGCATGGGGGGGGGGGATCAATCATGCTTTGGGGTTGTATTGCAGCCAGTGGCACATGGAACATTTCACAAGTAGCAGGAAAAATGGATTCAATAAAAAAAAAAGCTGAAGTTAAAGAGAGGATGGCTTCTACAAATGGATAATGATTGTAAACACACCTCGAAATCCACGGTGGATTACATCAAGAGGCGTAAACTGAAGGTTTTGCCATGGCCTTCACAATCTCCTGACCTCAACATAATTGAAAATCTATGGATAGACCTTAAAACAACAGCGCGTGACAGACAGCCCAGAAATCTCAAAGAACTGGAAGACTTTTGGAAGGAAGAATGGGCGAAGATACCTCAAACAAGAACTGAAAGACTCTTGGCTGGCTACAAGAAGTGTTTCCAAACTGTGATACTTTCCAAAGGGGGCAGTACAAGGTATTAACTCTGCAGGATGCCCAAACTTTTGCATACGCCATTATTTTTGTTTTCTATTATTTTGAAAGCGTAAATGATGGAAATAAAATCTAAATTTTTGTGACATAGTATACGAATGTCTAATCTGTTATTTGATGCCTTTTGGAGATTTTTCCATCTTTTCTTGGCTTCTTTATGCACATTAATAAAATTTTCACCTGGGGTGCCCAAAATTTCGAGCCCCACTGTATATGACACAAAGGAAAGGGAAAAAGTCAATTAAGCATAACATGAGCACTTTAAACTAAAAAAAAAAAAAAAAAAAAGAACAGGACGTCGAAGGTGTGTTGTTTTTGACTCTCTGCATGTGGCTGTTGCCACAGTCAGAAGACAAACTTTGTTTCAAAAGAAGCTGGAGGCAGCAAAAAAAGACACCGCTGGCTAAACTATTTAAAATGGCGGGTTTGTTCAGGACACCCTGTTGCTAGCAATGACGAAGCTGTGATTAGTGACGATTCTCTCAACAGCTTTTCACGTCACCTTTTGGTATCATCTCAGCTTGCTTGGAACCTCGACAGAGGTAGTACTAAAAAAAGTACCTGTTAGCAGGTATCAGGGACTTTTTTCATAATGGAAAACAAAAAAAGGTAAGTAGAGTTGAGGCGAGTCGAGCAGGTACCATGTAATGGAAAAACGCAAAACAGAAAAGATGACAGACTAAGCTGAGGGCATGTTCAGTTGTCCCTGGTGTGTAAGTAAGAGAAAGTGGACGTAGGATATTTACCTGGTAAGAGAGGGTAATTTGAGGATGACAGACAGTAGGATGCTGGACAGAGGAGGCATGTCCTCCACTGACTCTGGGGTGATCACCTCTTCAGGATGGGTGATCTTTAAAAATAAGAGCACAGCAGCATTCATCATTTCCCTTAATTGAATTGCTCAAGATCATAATCCGTCAAGTCGCTTATGTATGCCCAGGACGTGCGGGATATTGGTAAAAGACAAATGCTCTGGCAGGCACTCATACCTTCTGAAGCAAATGTCTCTTCTCCACGATGATGACAGCAAAAAGAGTAGAGAACACCCCCCTGAGAGGTGCTTTGTCCCAGGTCACTGCCACTTGGAGGAAGTCTGTCAGGCCGGGAATGGCTGACTGACACAGCTAAGTCAGTATGCATAGATAGGGATATTCTTTAGATATTGTCTTTAGTTATGGAGGAAGATATCAATAGATATCAATATCCCAGTGCTGGGATATTGAAACCAACTAAATACCACTGCAACGTTTGACAGCCGGTCATGTTTCTGTTGACATTTAGTGAGAAAACAGCTGGCGTGGAGGCAAAAACATTCAGTACAGGGTTAAGTAAGAAATAAATTAAATAAAGTGCAGGTTCAGGGTTTCTACAGGTTTTACCAGGTCAAATTTAAGACTTTTTAAGATCATTATGAATGAAATTTAAGACCTTTATCATGACATCAAAAACAAAGTAAGACGTCAGAGTCTGGAAACATTGTCTGAAACAATACCCCGAATTAACCTCATTGGCATTATAGGGCTGGTGTCTAGATTGGCTGCAATACAAGTTGCATGTTGGTCTCATTTCTAATCATAATGCAGCGAAATATATCTTGGTGACTAGTGAAAGAAAGAAATACAACACCACAGAATAAAAAATTAAAAAAGAAAACAGTCTTAAGCGCTGCGGCACCATTTTAATGACCATTAGAGATAGCGTTACATTGACGTAGGAAAATTAAGACCTGTTCACAATTATTTAAGACCTAGAACACAGTACTTTGAATTTACTTTCTTTAGACCCCGCGGAAACCCTGAGTTTATGTAGAACAAATGTAGTAATACACCAGATATAAGAATTAAATCAACACACTGGGAGTTAAAATGTCTACATACCTGTTTTCCCTCCTCTAGTTCCTTCCTAAGACGGCGAGCCAAGAGCTCTATAATCTTCTGAAAGATGTTGCCCACCACACCCAGAATGACAGTGGTTGCATCTTCCTCATTTTCCTGAGCAGGGTTGTTGTCATTATACTCAGGTCCATAGCTGTCTGTCACCTCCTTCAGAATCGGGAGCACTGCAGGAATACACAGGTAGCCTGACTCTGGAAATACAAAAGGAAAATACATTAATGTCTGTAAAAATGAAAACTCAGGTAACAAAACATGTATAATAATATAAAATATAGCTTACTATAGAGTGCGGTCTAGACCTAATCTATCTGTAAAGGGTCTTGGTATAACTCTTTATGATTTGATACTATAAATAAAATTTATAATTGCAGTGCATCAGTACTCAGTTGCGGTATGGTTCACTTAAAACAAGGAATTTGAGACACTCACCGGAGAGGAGGGTGAGCGAGCACAAGTGGAGGATTTGACCCTTGAATGTCTCATCGCCCAAACCCACAAGTAATACGTCTCGGCACACCGTCAGGAAACTCTGGTAAAATGCATCATCGTCACGATGGAGAAAAACGTTTCACACTCAACTTTTTCAATAAAAAAAGAATAGAGATGACACAGAGTCTTAGGAGAGCTACATTTCAGTTTAATGTTCATTTCTACCCCTAGCTGGTAGCCTGGAGAAGCTGCATACGATCCCCTGCCACTACATTAATAAGAAGGGAACTAAAATCGTGTTATTTTCAATATCTGGTCGCAGCAGTTATGTGGTGACAGGCTGGAGAATGATGGCACAAATAAAGAAAATAAGCTCATTTCAGAAATAACGAGCAGGAGGAGGCATGTACATGAGTGTGTATGGACGGGAACAGAACAATCTGTAAGGAGTCTAACTTTACTGAGCAGAACTGAAAGTACTGGCAGCAGGAGGCAAAAAGGCTCCACAAAACTTAATGTTCTGGATAACAACATAACGGTGTGTTCTCATCTACAGCCTTGGTACAGGATATGTATCAAAGTGAAAATGAGTGAGACAAAAATCTAAACGGGCAATTTATGAACAAGGAGATATTATTTAATTTGCAAGAAGTCTGCATTTCTGCAGAGAAATCATCTTGCATGCACTGACTTTACAATTCTCATCAATGCAAAATATATATTTTTAGGAGCTACAGATATGATACTTGCAACCTTCCATCCATATCATCCAATCAAGACCTCACCTCATAATGGCTGGTAGGTATCATAAAAAAAATATTAAAATTATTTAGGACACTGGCTAAGTGTTGGTCTAGCTACATAATGACCAGGCAATAATTTACCTCATCACAAAATGTAACACATTTTCAGGTGCAGCTGCTAAGGTAATATTCTGTTATGTACCCACATTGTGTGCCTAAGTCGCATATTTGTGCTGCAGTGGAGAAGAGTGTCCCATCTCCCTTAATGGAGACCAACCACATTTTCCATATTTGTACAAATTAAATTCTGGTGCTTACTGTAGCCCTGCATATTCAGGAAGTGATTTTAGCTTCACTAATTATAGTCGTATACACCTTTTCCAGTCTAAAGTCCTCTACTGAAACAATGTAAGTTGTCTTTTGAAAGCTATAGGTTAAAATAATGAGTAATGGTAGAGCTCACCTCAGTTATCTGTGCAGCCAGTGGTTGTGACTTCTCAGACTCATTATCATCGTTGGTACGTCTAGTCAGGAAGGGCAACACCCTCTCAGCTACCCACGCTGCCACATGCTCCAGAGACAGCATGTACTCTCGACCCTCGGAGGACTAGAAAATAAAAAACAATGGGTTTATTTTCTTACCTATAACTTGTTTTTGAAGTTTACGAAGGAAAACAATTTATTTCTGGACACAGATAAACAAAGTATACCACTTGGGCTTGTGACCAGAAAGTAACTGGCTTACAAAACTGAGAAATCTGGAAAACTGTGGGCAAGACAAATTTTTAGCTCTCTCCCCTGCCTCAACACCTACCGTAGGGCAATGCACACTTATTCTTTTTAATTATTGATTATGCTATAAATCATTTGGTCTATGACATGTCACAAAATTGCCTAATTACAACTTTGAGGACGCAAAATGATGCCTTCAAATGTGTTGTATTGTCTGTCCAAAATTCTGAAAGTGAAAAGGTATTCAGTTTACTATTATATTTAAAGAGAAGCAACACATCCTGCCATTTGACAAACTGCAACATTATTTATAAAAATATTTTTTTTTGTCAGATCTAACCTATATCCAAGCTTCTAGTGGAGTGCTCATTTACAAAGAAAGTAACTGCACTAAACATCCTGTAGCTGTATGAATGTCTAACAAAGCGTCGTTGGAGCAAGCAAGTATGGCCACTGACTGGATAAATAAAAGTGAATAATGGGATGAGAAGTAAGGTTTGTAAAATAAGAAACTCACATAATGTTGCAGATGTGCACCGAGACGGCCGTGGTACGTGAAGACTTTCAGTGCAGTCGCCATACTGGGACTATTAGGGTCTTCTGTCGGGGAGCTGAGGTGAGTGTACAGGACCAACTGTTGCGACAAATAACACACAGATTCACATGTCAGTGGAAACTGCTTCTCATAGAGGAAATATTGAAATATATTTATCTACTCTTTGAATAAATGCTGAAGATAAATGTATTCAATGAAAGGTAGCCAACATACCCTCCAGTTTCCTAGTACTCTATGGAGCTGCTTCAGAGGTTTCTGACCAAGAGCCAGGACTTTCTCCCGTGTTGAAATGTTGCTGAACAGGTACTCAAGGTAAGCCAGTGCCAGGTCTGGTTTGGCCTCCACAGTCTCCTGGATACGGACTTTTCGATTGGTGTTCGCCTTGTCCTTAAGTTGAAAGAAATTACAAAGATTAACAAGGGATGTGTTTGGATTAAACCTCTTACTTTTCAGAAAGAGGAACCTAACAATACAATAATTTCAGCCCTTTGGTGTTGTATTGACTGACCCCTTGCTTGGGCAGAGCTTCAGTTAGCCAGTCAGTGACGAGTTCGAGGATGTCAGCAGCCTGGCCCCAGCAGCACATGCAGTCTAACAACTGGCTGTACTGTGTTGACACAGCTCCTGAGTCCATCCTCTTCAGTCTGGACAGGATGCCACAGCTGGGAACGACGTGCGGGATGAGAGACAGGTTAGACAGTAAAAACAGAAGAGTAGAATGGGAGAGCTTTCTATTGCTTACCTGAATGTTGGAACTGCAGCTGGGGGCATAAATGAGGCCAGTTGTATGAGAGGAACGGTACACCGTTCATCCTGGAAAAACAAATTAAAAAAGTTTTACAGTAATACTTGTACATGAAAGAAAAACAGAGTAAAGATACAGTGTACAGGAGTTTTCATCACTAGGTTTGTGTAGCAAAACAAAATTTTGATACAAAGTTTTTGTTAAAGGTGCTGTAGGTAGGATTGCAAAGATCGAGGATTTTGCCAAAGAATTTGACCATCGACAACTTTCGGTCCCTCCCCCCCGTCTGCTAAAACCCAAACGGTCTCCTATGCCCCTCCCCCCACCAGGGAGAATGAATGCATGTGTCTGAGCAGTGATTGACAATTAGTTAGACACCCCCCTGGTCCTGATTGGAGGATCTGAACAGGGAGCAGTGGGTTTTTATAAATCACACTACAGGTTGTAGATGGTGCCAGAGGAGACAGATTGTTTTGAAATTATCTGCTTTATGTAGTTCGACTCGGACATACGGTCAGTTTCAGAAAATATGACGTTGATGATGTTTTATAAGTCTTATCTACTGAATCTTTAACATCTACTTTTATTTACTATTCCTTCAGAAACATGTCATGGCTGTTGAGGATGGCGTGACATTAGTGGCTGCTGTGTCCTTAAAGGTCCTACAAGACGGTGACACAGAAGTCCCTTCTGGAAATAACCCATAGGCTTCACGATCAGTGTCCTTTGCTTATTTTTTCTCTCTGCTAAATTGATGTCTTCAGGTAGATAGTTATTTCAACTTCATCATGATGTTGGTGTCTTTTCCTCAGATGTTCTAGTATTGCTGCATGTCTCAGAGGCACCCCTGCAGCTCCATATCCACACACTGCACAAAGTGTGGTGGAAGAAGGGGCTGAAGGAAAAAGAAGGTTGAAGTACCTCAAAGGCCTGGAAATACTTGGCCATGACATTTCCAAACTTGGCAAAAGTATACTTCTGGGCCTCTTCATTTTGTTTCAGGGCCTTCTCAACACTTCTCCACAGGATGGCCACGACCTCCAGCAGACTGGACACGACGGCCAAGTCTTTCCCAAACAGAGGTTCAGCCTGCTAAGATCAAACTCCAATTTAAATCTCCATAAACTCAGATACTTTTTATTCACAATTTGAACTCATGTATCCATACTTTCCCCATTATATCTAAACAAAGTTTGGATAGAAAAAAAGGTTTAGATTGAAAAATAAATTAACAACTACACCCTCAAAAATTCCAAAACTAGTATATTTTATGACAGACGTTTTTTAATCAATATTTTTGACATTTTATAGGATCAACATATTTCTCAAAGTTTAGTTGGTGGAGATAATACTCAATTATCGCTTTTGGTTAGCATCTCAGTCTTACTGCACTGTTCTCCTTGTTGCTGTCATTAATCTGGGACAGGTCAGTATCAGTCTGGATACAGCTGTTCAGAACACGGCGAATGGCCAACATCAGCTTTACTAGAAGAGAAGACAAAACAATGGATGAACCTACTACAAATGCAGCATGCTAAATCATTTCATTTTTGGCTAGTCTTACAGCACTTACTTATGTTAGTGGGGGCTGTGTGTTTGTGGGCATGCTGGTAGAACTTCCTGGCAGCCATGGGGTTCATCTGGATGAGGGTGATGCACCGACAGCACCACTCCCTCTCGGAATCATTGACGGGGAAGAAGGACTTAAAGAGCAGATCGACAATGCGCTTGGAAACCGGATGGGAATCGATAGCCAGACGGGCCAGCAGGTGGTCCATGTTGCACACGTCCCAAAACTGGAGAGCGGCACACCATGAGAAAATAAAGCCTACACCTGGCATTAACTTACATCTTTTAGGTGGATTATGTCTCAATGCAATTTGACTGAATAACATCTGGATTTGTGGTAAGTACTTAGTTATATCTTCAGTAGCAGATGTTTATGACTGAAACTGCTTGCCAACTAATTTGATTTGTGTGTCCTTGTTGGATTTGGACAGGGAAGTTTATTTTACAACAGCTTTTGTGTATTTTAGAGAAAGATTGTACATTTTGTGTTCCAGCAAACTATTTTCACCATCTCAAATAACAAGTTTCCCTTCATTGTTTGTGGGGAATCTATACTTTCCAGTATTTTAATTGTAATTGTCATTCATAAATAGATATGACTTTTAATTTTTAAGCCTAATAATATGTTATTTTTTTCTGCATTATATTATTATTTTAGTTATATTAATTTTTGCATTGATCCTTGAGTCTTTGTATTTCTGATTTAAAAGGGTCCACTGAAATATAACAAGCTTGTTTGGTCATTAAAATATATGAATGGTTTTTATTAAGGCTCAACACGGTGAGTCTGTGATTGTCCAATTGTATTGTATTTTCCTTTTCTTTGTTGTTGCTGTTTCTAGTCTTTGTACAGTTCAAACTGTTTTGTTTAATTCAGAAAACTAATGAAGAAACTGTATATTAAGTGTCAAGCCAGATCCATGTTTACTTAAAAATGGCTATACAATTCAAATAAGAGATAAACACAATTAAAATAACTGATAAAAACACAAGACAAAATCAGCCCTATTAAGAGCCGGTATAACAATGTACAAAGCAAAAAGAAACCCTACACATACAGTACCTTGGCAGCACGCACTGCCTTGACTTTAATAAGCATGTCAAGGAAAGCTGTGCGGACTTTCTCAGAGTTGTCGTGAAGGCTGTATTTGAGAGTAGGTAGCAGTTTTTCCAATATTGGATGGCTGAGAGTGTTGTCCAAGACAATAGTCAGACACTGGGGAAAATATTACACAAACCACAAGTCATTAAATAGCCTGTCTACAGCCAATAAAATCAGTTGTGCTAATTCTGTCTACAGTGACAATAGTGCTAACAATTCGGTGTCACAAAACATCTGGACAAGAATGCCTAATTATTGTAATACATTTATACTATATCTTGACTTAACACTGACAGTAGGGCTGCACAATAATTTTTTATTTATTTTTTTCCCCCTAATTAGATAGAGAGACAGTGGACAGACGTGAAAGGGGGAGAGAAATGGGGGATGACACCCAGCAAAGGGCTGCAGGCTGGATTCAAACCCGGGGCGCTGCAGGACTCAGCCCACATGGGGGGAGCGAACTTACTGAGTGAGCTACAGTGGTGTGAAAAAGTGTTTGCCCCCTTCCTCATTTCCTGTTCCTTTGCATGTTTGTCACACTTAAGTGTTTCGGAACATCAAACCAATTTAAACAATAGTCAAGGACAACACAAGTAAACACAAAATGCAATTTGTAAATGAAGGTGTTTATTATTAAAGGTGAAAAAAAATCCAAACCATCATGGCCCTGTGTGAAAAAGTGCTTGCCCCCCTTGTTAAAACATACTATAACTGTGGTTGTCCACACCTGAGTTCAATTTCTCTAGCCACACCCAGGCCTGATTATTGCCACACCTGTTCACAATCAAGGCATCACTTAAATAGGAGCTGCTTGACACAGTAAGGTCCACCAGAAGATCCTTAAAAGCTACACATCATGGAACAATTGAGAAAGAAAGTAATTGAGATCTATCAGTCTGGAAAGGGTTATAAAGCCATTTCCAAAGCTTTGGGAATCCAGCGAACCACAGTGAGAGCCATTATCCACAAATGGCGAAGACATGGAACAGTGGTGAACCTTCCCAGGAGTGGCCGGCCACCCAAAATTACCCCAAGAGCGCAGCGACGACTCATCCAAGAGGTCACAAAAGACCCCACAACAACGTCCAAAGAACTGCAGGCCTCACTTGCCTCAGTTAAGGTCAGCGTTCATGCCTCCACCATCAGGAAAAGACTGGGAAAAATGGCCTGCATGGCAGAGTTCCAAGGAGAAAACCACTGCTGAGCAAAAAGAACATCAAAGCTCGTCTCAATTTCTCCACAACACATCTTGATGATCCCCAAGACTTTTGGGACAACATTCTGTAGACCGATGAGACAAAAGTGGAACTCTTTGGAAGGTGTGTGTCCAAGTATATCTGGCGTAGAAGGAACACTGCATTTCATAAAAAGAACATTATACCAACAGTAAAATATGGTGGTGGTAGTGTGATGGTCTGGGGCTGTTTTGCTGCTTCAGGACCTGGAAGACTTGCCGTGATAAAAGGAACTATGAATTCTGCTGTCTACCAAGAGATCCTGAAGGAGAATGTCCGACCATCTGTTCGTGTACTCAAGCTGAAACGAACTTGGGTTCTGCAGCAGGACAATGATCCTAAACACACCAGCAAGTCCACCACCGAATGGCTGAAGAAAAACAAAATGAAGACTTTGGAATGGCCTAGCCAAAGTCCTGACCTGAATCCTATTGAGATGTTGTGGTATGACCTTAAAAAGGCCGTTCATGCTCGAAAACCCTCTAATGTAACTGAATTAGGACAATTCTGCAAAGATGAGTGGGCCAAAATTCCTCCAGGACGCTGTAAAAGCCTCATTGCACATTATCGCAAACGCTTGGTTGCAGTTGTTGCTGCTAAGGGTGGCCCAACCAGTTATTAGGTTTAGGGGGCAATCACTTTTTCACACAGGGCCATGATGGTTTGGATTTTTTTTCACCTTTAATAATAAACACCTTCATTTACAAATTGCATTTTGTGTTTACTTGTGTTACTTGACTATTGTTTAAATTGGTTTGATGTTCCGAAACACTTAAGTGTGACAAACATGCAAAGGAACAGGAAATGAGGAAGGGGGCAAACACTTTTTCACACCACTGTATAGGCCGCCCCAATTTATCGCAATTTTATAAAAATCGTAATATGGACTATTGCAATATCCAAATCGCAGGGGGGCGCAATATTTGTTAATGGCAAAATATGTGTCAAACCATACTGAATAAAGTAGTGTGGTACAGCAGAGATATCCCGGCCTACAAATCCCATCCCACAGAAAAAAAATCTTTGTGGGGCGACCTATAGTTCACCCAGTAGAGTGTGCGTCCCATGTAGGCGGAGTTCTTTGCAGCAGCCCAGGTTCGAATCCGACTTTAAGAAATGACGGTCAGTCAGTCCGGAAAATTGCAAAAACTTTAAATGTGTCCCTAAGTGCAGTTGCAAAAACCACAACGAAACTGGCTCACTGAGGACTGCCCCAGGAGAGGAAGACCAAGAGTCACCTCTGCTGCTGAGGATAAGTTCATCTGAGTCACCTGCCTCAGAAATTGCAAGTTAACAGCAGCTCAGATTAGACACCAGATGAATACCACACAGAGTTCTAGCAGCAGACACGTCTCTAGAACAACTGTTAAGAGGAGACTGCGTGAATCAGGCCTTCATGGTCAAATGGCACCTAGGAAACCACTGCTAAGGAGAGGAAACAAGCAGAAGAGATTTGTTTGGGCCAAGAAACACCAGGAATGGACATTAGACCAGTGGAAATCTGGGCTTTGGTCTGAAATTTGAGATCTTTGGTTCCGACTGCTGTGTCTTTGTGCAACGAAGAAAAGGTGACTGGATGAATTCTACATGCCTGGTTCCCACCATGAAGCATGGAGGAGGGGGTGTGATGGTGTGGGGGTGCTTTGCTGGTGACACTGTTGGGGATTTATTCAAAATTGAAGGCATAACGAAACCATTTCAGGTGACCTCTTGAAGCTCATCAAGAGAATGCCAAGAGTGTGCAAAGCAGTAATCAGAGCAAAGGGTGGCTACTACTAAGACATGTTTTCAGTTATTTCACTTTTTTGTTAAGTACATAATTCCACATGTGTTCATTCATAGTTTTGATGCCTTCAGTGATAATCTACAATGTAAATAGTCATGAAAATAAAGAAAACGCATTGAATGAGAAGGTGGTTCCAAACTTTTGGCCTGTATATCAGAGAGAAACAACATTTCCTACCTTGAAGACTGAACACCGGACATCAGGGGAGCTGTTGTCAGCCGCCAGCTCTATCACCAGCTTCTTCAGGAAGTCTGTGATGATGGTACTAGGGAGGAGCTCCCAGCACTTGGCCAGGATCTTACACACTCCCAGGGTAGCATTGGAGCGTACAGTTGGATGAGGGTCATCAAGGAGGCCCTGAGGGTGACATCAATTAATTTTGATTTTTTTTTACCCCTTCTTAAGATCAGTATATGTGTATTGTGGCTTTACAGCACCAAAAATAAAACACTGGGTTAAAAAAAAATAGAAAGTACTAAACATAACTTTAGAAAACAAAAAGTAGTTGAATGGTTTGAAAGGTTCTCACCATCACTGTGTCCAGCTGCTTTTGAATGACCTCATCTATATTCTTGTTGTTCTGCTCCGGGTCATGGACTGGGAAGGCCTCAGTGAAAAGTAAAGTGGCATTTGCACGCACCTCAAAGTTTGGAGCCTGAAGAAATCAAACAGATACCCATTACACTAGAATAAAATACAGAAAAAAACAAGTATGAATGCAGATGGAAATCTGTATATGTACACTTAAAGCTTTCCAGAGAATGGGCTTGTAGAGATTACAGAGCATCTTGTCCACCTTGCTACAGCCCTTCCTTGAGTGGAAATAGCTTACGATCTGCATATGAAAACAGGGAGATCAGAGAATAAACGCACGGTATAATGTGCATATCATGGCCGGAATTGTTCTTTAAAGACCGATAATAAGTCTACCTGTCGGACTTTGGCATGGACAGGAGATGTTCTATGAAGGAAGATCGCATTCTGCATGAAATCCTGAATGCATGAGTTCTCAATATTCTCCAGAAAGTCCCCACTGGCCTTATTCCAGGCTCTGAAGTAGATCTCCGTAATATGAGTGGTCATGGTCCTGCACAAAATAATTTAGTAGTAAATAACATGAAGAAAAAATTTACTACTTTCAAAACAACATAAAGTAAGAGTCTTACTTGCTATAAAACTGCAGCTGGTTTTTAATGGTGCCATGAATAACCCAAATGAAGTTGACATTCCAGCTGAAAAGAAACACCAGGAATCGCTTGCCCTGCGATAATATACACATTATCATGACAGCTCAAAGAAAAACCACAACAATGAGAAACATAAAGACAGAGACTCAAACACACATAGCATCAAAATATCACTCTACTCACGTCATCGTTTCTAATGTAAATAGGACGGTGAAAGCACTGAATCAACAAATCAATTATCTGCTTGTTGTCTTCTGATGTGTAGTCCAGACTCCAAAGCACATCATGTAGATTCCAGACTCTTTGGATTGCAACACCCTGACAACATAGAGTAAGTTAGGGCTGGGTATGTTTTAAAAATGTCTGATACCGGTATCTGTTCCAATGTCATGACTTTGATACCGGTTGCTAAACAATACTTTTTTCGATTCCAATTTTATAAAACAAAAAGAAACATTAAAGAACATTATGGCACAAATCTTTATATTTTTCAGCTCTTACTACGTGAGCCCTGTCTCTGTGCAACATAGGTTTTCCTGCGTATCTCTAAGACATATGTTAGACAATCAATCACATATTAATAATAACAATATTAGATGCATGCTGCATGCTTATTGGTTCACTGACGCTGTTGAGGTTTAAGGCCTTTTTTCAGTAGCCGCAGCAGAGTGCAAATGTGACGTCTTGAGAGCGCCCTAACTTTTTACTCGCGCATGGTGGTCGTAACGCTAGTTGCAGTCTTCTCCTGAACAGATGTGGCGCTAATGAGAAAAGACTACGGACTAGAAAGAGAAGAAAAAAGTAAACAAGGGCAGAACTGGCAGCAGCTGGCAGGTCAACGCTTTGATTTGATTCAATGACCTACTTCGTCGGATTAAGTCTTTCATACCCCATAAAATAACTCATCTTAACCCATTAAGTTTGCAAGAGAGAATTGCAGTCACTCTGAGAGTCCTGGCATCCAGTTACCTTAGAGCTTGTTCAGGCTTCCTTTTTTCCGCTTTGTCGTGCGCCGTTAAAAAAAAAAAATCAAAGTGCTGTGTGTGACCTCCTGGCACGCCAGCGAGATCTACGTCATTTTGACGCACGCCACCTCGGCTAGTATACCGCACGTTTAACTGCCAAGGTACTGAAAATGGGTATTGAATGACAAAGCACTTTAACACTCAATACTTTAGAGGCAATTTGGTCAATGCCTAAAGTATTGAATTTGGTACCCATGCTCTAATTAAAGTTATTTAAAATAATGCAACAACACTACTAGAACAGAAAATAAAGCTTAGTGATGATAATCTTAAGGCCACAGCAAAAGGCCTAAAATTGATTGCTTGGACATATAACTGAGGTCCAATACTGACTGGTTTCTTCAAAATGAAGCTCTTCTGCAGAGAGATGAAGAAAGCAGTGCGACCAAATTGTTCTTTCTCTTTCAGCCCCTTCTTCCACCAGGTCTCGCACAGTGTGTGGATATGGAGCTGCAGGGGTGCCTCTGAGACAGGCAGCAACACTAGAACATCTGAGCGAAAGACAAAAACATCATCATGCAGTTGAAATAACTACAGTATCTACTTGAAGACACCGATTTAGCAGAGAGAAAAAATTAGCAAAGGACACTGACCGTGAAGCCTGTGGGTTATTTCTAGAAGGGCACTGTAGGTGTCACCGTCTTGTAGGACCTTTAAGGACACAGCAGCCACTAGTGTCACACCATCCACAACAGCCATGACATGTTTCTGAAGGAATAGTAAATAAAAGTAGATGTTAACAAAAAACATCAAAATTTTGTTTTGATACACAGACCTAGCGATGAAAACTCCTGCACACTGTCTAACTAGCAAAAATGTATCAAGTTTAATAGTAGGCATCGTTTTGGTACTAGAGCATCTTCAAGCAAATGGTGTTACATCCTGAGGTGTTTTAGTGCACCAATCAACAACTTCCCCATGAGTTAGGCATAATTGCAAAACATTCATTCACATTTCCATTTTTAAGCTCAAACTTCAACCCCTCTATAGTAACCAGATGGCTTCTCAGCATGTAACACCATTAGCCTGAAGATGGTCTAGTACCGAAACATTGCCTACAGTTACTTTTGACCTGCTTGTCCCCCTCCGATGCACCCGTCTCACGTTGTAGATGTGTGCCAAGTATATATCTGTACTGATAGACAAATCTAAACAGCACTTGCTTATCAAATTGGAATGCCATCAAAGTTTATGTCACAATTGTCATAAGCTGACTAGTAAACTCACAGGGTCTGCAGCCGACTCCACTTCCATGCCCTCATCCCTGCCCTCCACCCAGTGCTCCGGAGGCAACTCCTGCAGGACATCCTGAAGAAGTGAAGCGAGTTTTCCCCAAAGAGTCTGCCTCTGGTCTCTGGGCATCTCCTGCACTACCTCCTCCACATCGAAAGGCTCCGTTTTGTTCTTCTGCTCGGCGACACAGACATACAGTACATGACAGACCCACTCAGCTACAAAAACACTTGATGTGACTACAAAAGGACTTTTCATTCCCAGTAGTAAATGACTTATACATCCAAAATAATCCAGTTCCACTTTGTGATTGTTAGCTTTTCTGTGCTATGAATTCTGTTTATTTTAGGGTGTTATCAGAGTCAGTAAATAACACTTAACTTTAGGCTCTAGTAACATGTGTCCTATTTAGACATTTAATCTACATGTTAAAGCTAAATTAAACAGAAAAGTGTCATTTTCAGAAACTATCAGACGTAACAAAATGTAAGACTAATTTCCCAAATTATATGGAGTAAATTCACAAATTGTACCTGTAATACAGTTCACAAATGATATTTTTTCACACTACAGACTTTCATTTAGTTGCCAGTTGTAGAACATGCCAAAACTGATCCAGTCTAACTTTATGGTCAATTTTGAGGCTGCTCTCTTTGTGGTGCTCTTGCATAGTACTATAGCTAAGTGTGAGAATATTTCTTTTACTTCTCGTGTATTAGCAAAGTTTTAACACAAGGGTAAGTAATACCGTTATATTCACCTGAGACAAATCCAGGAGATCTGGTGGCTTTAGATAAATGCTTCCTAGTTTCATGTAGCAGTTACAAGAAGTTAACATTACTCACATGAAGCTGGATTAAGCGAAGGAAGTCTTCCACATTTTCATGACAGGCAGCCTCTAAAAACGCCTCTCGCTTGGACATGTTATCGGTTCTCCAAACAATGGTAAGAGACGTGAAGATTTCACAGGGTAACTGCAATAAAAAAACACAACAACGGTAACGAGAATACCTAACGTAGCTATTAACTAACCTAACGATAGTGTCTACGTTAACAAGATCAAAACAAATATGGCAGCTCGTTTCTTAAAAGTGTTATTTACGAACGTTAATACCACTGTGTCCGTTGGTACTTATACAATTATGAGTTATAATCAGCAAGGTATAAAATATGAAACATTAGCTTCGTGACTTACCTTTTTATTTTTAATGTTGTAAGACGACAACCGTTGGATGACAGACAGTCTACTAATAACAACTGCAAACCCGCGCAAATTTGGATGAAATTGCGTCATGACGTTGTGCGTCCACTTTGACGCCGACGTTATTTTTTATTGTCGTTTGCTTTCACGGCCACTAGATGGCGACAAGTCAACGCGGAAGATACAAGCTCCATGATTGCTTTATGCGCTTGGAATGTACGGGGCTCCTTGCACATATCGGACAGCTTGTCAAGTCTTTAGCAGAAGCAGCACCATGGAGTTGCATACGCCATTTTATTTGTTCTGTAGGAAATCTCTCTTATCGATTACACCCAAACCCTCAGGGGAAATTATGATGCAATGTAGGTTGAATTGAATTTTTTGCTCAGGGGCACATCAGTAGCCTACCAACCCACTCATAAATAATATACAGTGGTGGAAAGTAACTATTTTCTCGAGTACTGTACTAAAGTAGGCCTACAGTTATGTACAGTATATAAAGTAATCAACCACAACATTAAAGTGATACCTATATTTTCTATCAAACATTATGAACCAGTAGCATAATATACATTATTCTGAAATTCCGTACTGCATAAATACTTTTATTTTTGGTAGTTCAGTATATTTTGATGCTGATAATTTTTGTACTTTTACTTAGGTAACATTTTGAAATGCAGGAGTTTTACTTGTAAATAGTATTTCTACACTGTGATAGTGAAAGTTTTACAAATAAAATATTTGAGTACTTCTTCCATCCTCATAACATATCATATTCAAAGTGAAAATAATTAATATTCTTTGTAGCTGAAGAGGATCTTCAAAAAAAATAAGCAAGAAAAACCAAGTTCACAAGAGAAACCATTTATTCTTCAAACCCCATGAGGCATCATATCATTCAAAATAATAGCATTAGGAAGGCAAAAATTACATAGCAGGTTTTTTTTTTAAGGCACAAGATAGATAACAAGAAAAGTATTAAAAACCTCCAACAGTTATGACTGTGTGGCAAAACATTTACATGCCTTATGACATAGCTGTGTCATCTCAACAATAAGTTACAGCAGCCCTGCTTATAAAATGCAATAGCTATGATCTCTGCTCATAATATTCCGTTTGTTCAACAAATTAATCAATCAAACCTTATTCAAGTATCCTTCATATTATACAGCACTTGTTCATAGCCCTAAAATTCTCCCTGGTATTCAGTAACATCCAATATTTTACAGTCCTTTTAAAATATACAGAGCAATCATTTTATTCGCTGCGTATGTGCATTCCATGTTTGTAATCAAGCATAAAGAACAATAACAGGTAAACAATCAAATAACACGGCATGACAAATAAATATCAAAGTCAAGACTATTACTTAAGCCTACTTTTGTGATTCTATCTGTTCCTTAGGTAAGAGAAGACAAATCAGAATTTGTCACATTTGAACAAATCGACAGAAAGCAATAACATTTCTGACACATTTCAATATAATTTCTTTTAAGGAAATATAATGCCATGAAAACCCCTGCAAATTATATATATTAGTAATTTGATATTTACATAAAACATTGAAAATAGAGACAAGGCAGTTGGTGTGTTTCATTACAATATGTGACAATATCTCACATTAATAAAATAATGATAGTTGTTTAAAAAATGTCTTACATGCTAAAATAAGTGTTTTAAACTATATGAAAAAGGTACATTAATACAACAAAATAGTGTGCCCTTATATAAACAAATCACTATATTACAGTAGTGGTTTTATTGTGTGAGGAGGGAGTCTTGAATACTTCTTATGCCTTGACACGACATACCATCTTCACTTAGCTCATACCTGCAAGAGAAAATAATAAGAAAATAATAAATATAAATAAATAAATGTATATATATATATATATATATATATATATATATATATATATATATATATATATATATATATATATATATATATATATATATATCTCAGTGCTGCACAGGGCAAAATTAAAATACAAGCTTACCATTGTGTCCATCCTTTCGATATATCTGCCCCACTTAAATCTACCAGAACCTGAGATTTTGAACAGGAAACAAAACAGACATTAGGTTTTTGGAATATACTGTACTGGCGTACTAGGGACTGGCTCTACCACTGGAGAATACACATAATAACCAGCCAGAAGTTACCTTTCCCAAAAGCCCTCTGTGTTTCGACAGGATGCTCCCTCCGTTCTTCACTGCTACATCCAGAGTTCTCCTGTGGAGCTCCACCATAGATACACTGAACTCAAACCTGCAAACCAAAATACACACAGATTGTTTGAAACCAATAGAGTAATTTTTTTCCAATGAAAATGCTTAATTTGTTACAGCATTAGACATTCTCTTCAATTGTTCGTTTGGATCAGACTCTTAATGTTTGATTTATTGTAGAACCCTATTATAATCACAGTAATATAATAATGTTACAACTACAACTTAAGCTTATTAATAAAACTCAACCTTCAAGAACAGGGCACCAACAGCGGCAAAACACACATCTGATTTTATATCATAACTACTTGTTAGATTACAAACATGCTCATTTTAAGCACAAGATATTAAAAGTATTTATACCCACGTTTGATCATAAACAGGGTTAAGGTTCCTCTTCATTGTGGTGGTCTTTCTCCTCCCCGTTCGGCTCTTGTCAGGCAGCAAACAGAGGCGTATGAAGGGATCCGAGCTGTCTTTAGTGAAGGCTATCAAGTTACTGAGGACACACAGGACAACATTATTTCACTCACATGTTGCCAGTCACATGTTGTTTAGGTTAACAGTGCCTATTTTTCTTAAATGTTAGTAGCTTCACAGGAAGCAAAATACCTGCTTACTGAAGAATTACTCATTATAATAAACAATGGAAACTTGGGCCAAAAAAAATGAGAAATGAGTTGGAAAGTGTCCTTGAATATGAGACCACCTTTTAACTAAAAGTCTCCCATTTATCTATCACAAAACTAATTTAAATGCAGGGTATGATGGCAGTTGTGGACCTCACCGGCAGGCGTGCACCACCACAATGAGTTTGTTCCTTTGGGAGCTGTGTCGGACAGTTAGTTGGATCTCGCCCAGGGGGTACTGGCTGGAGGCCGAACCACTATAAACACACAAAAGTAAGTCTTCCAGACACTGCAGTTAAATTATTTAGCAGGGACAAATGGATAGCTCGACAGGTAGCTAAAATATTCACATATTCCAAAAACAAGTCAAGATGCCATTCTATCAGAGAAACAGCAGAAATTAAATTACATAAATACGTAATTAATAGAAATAGGGGGCAAGCTCTCAATGATAGTAACATTAGGTGGGACATCGTTCTAAAAAACAACGTATTATATGTGCCATTTACTTCTGCAGCTGACAAAGCCTTTGCTGAAGCTCCAAGGTGGCGAAGGGCAGGGAGATATCCGAGGCCAGGCTGGGTGTGGACTCCTTGTGAGGCAGGTGTTTCTGGGAGCTAGACATGCAGGTGCTCAGGTTAGAGAAACTGGCTGAGTATGGCTCGCCGTCCCTGTGTTGGAGGTTGAGGGTGGAAGCATCCATGGGTGGTGGAGGTGTGGGTGGAGGCAGCGGGGAATCTGAGGCTGATCGTCTCTGGGTGGGGGCTGGGGTTGTCTGCGGCACACTGGACTTCCTGACCTGGACGGAGGAGGGCTGGTCAGAAGATACCTGCTTCTCCAAGGAAAGGATCTACAGAAAGACAGGAGGACATTACTGGGAATAATGAATAGAAACTACAGCTAAGTACTGGTATAATATTCTGTATACAATTTGGAATTTACTTGTGTTGTGATGTTATTTCCTGTCAAGTAATTTAAGTAAAATACCACAAAATAAAAAATAAACAATGGGGATTTGGTTAGGTTAGTGGTTTTAAATGCAACCTTAAACTGACTAAAGCAATTCTCTGACTTGTTTAAAAACTGTATGGTGTTGGGCTCCAATCCTATCCTTCTAGATTCTTTCTGGAAGAAGGGTTCAAGTCCATAGGCTGGGTAAAAGAACGTTTATTCAGATATATATTTATATATTCTAGAGACAAAGTTACAGAGAATATGCATCCATAGCTCTCCCAAATTTGTCTGACCCTTTAGCCCTTTCTGCTTGATCTTATGTGCTACCGCGACATGTTCGTGTGCTGTCTTTTGTCTCCATAAGGTTAGTGTCTAGCAGAGATTGGCCTGCAGAATAGATAATAGGTATCAGACTGCTACTGGAGAGGACCTTCACCCAAAAACAGGACATGTCCCTAGCCACCCTTGGCCCTGCTTTTCAGAATTGACGCACTCGGCAGAGCTATGGTTGGACACATTGTACCAAAACAACTTATCATAGGGTCACAGTGAACCATGAACTACATGTTTCTTATTTAAAAGTGAACATAATAATCCCACTGAAACCAAGCAGACTATGTGTAATGCTTTTGCTCTCTAGCTCAAAATATAATGAATTGAACACACATGATTAATATAATGCGAATGTGAATATAATGTTTATGAGCACACATGATATGAATACATGTTATTCCAACAATGGTTAAAGTGACTTATCCTTTCTTGTAAAGTTATCTTAAAACTGCAGATACTGATGAAAAGATTCAGGTATTTTTGAGTGTGTTTGTACAACCAAATATGTCTTCATGGAGCAATCTATCTTTCAATCTTCTGGTTCCAAAAAGGTCAGTAAGCCTGTAAAACAATTTCCCACTTTGGATATCCATTCTGAATCTTGGTATGTTGGTTGTGATCCAATACAGGAAAGCTATTTCAGTGCAGGTCAATATTTTGATAGGGCTGCATTCATTTTTTTATTTGATCGTAATTATTCAATACAAGAGAATGCACTTTGTGTCAGTGTAATGAAAGGCAATGCAATTTAGTTGCTACAGTATCCTGTGTTTTTTTAGACAGTGACAGTTTTATTAGTATCATATAATGGCAAGGCATCCTTATGAAATGAGAGAACGTTTGATTTGTGAAGAGTGGGAGCACTTGTCCAATGACGTTGGGGGTTGGTTGTGACTGGGGTGGTTTCCACTGACCACACTGTTGACCGTTTTCATAGAAACTATCTCTTCACAAGAAAGTAATTCACTGAAAACTGTCAATTGTCTCCTGTAGATGTGGATTGTCGATGCAATTAATCAAACTGCAATTTCTTTTTTAATGCTGTACTAATTCTATTTACTTTTATTGAATTTGAGAAATTTCAGTGACAGATTTCTCACATTTTTGTATATGGACAGATACCATCAGGTAGAAGTATGAAGATTTTCATTTTTATTTAATTTAATTTATTTATTGGTCATTTGGTTCAGGCGACCTTCCCTTCTGTGAAGCAACCCACAACCCAAAAAATGCATAGGCCTATAACCTATACACTGCCAGTGGTGAGTATGCTAACTATCTGGCTGGGACATGTAACCTAATGTCAGTTTCCTGTACATGTAGCCATCATGTGCATATTTAAGACTCTTTTTTAGAAGATTCGTTTAAATGAAAAAAAGTGTTACAAAGATTTTTCAGTATTAAAACAGCCACTGTTATCATTGCAGACTGCATATGAGCTTTGTGAAGAAACCTTGACAGCTAGGTGTAGCGGGTGTTGGCGGGCTGTTAAGGCTGTTTAATACTTCAACACTTCTTTACCGCAACATTAATTCAGTCCTGTGCCATTCAACTCCAGCCATTCTGTTATAAGCAGCAGGTCATGAACCTCTGTTGTGGTATCCTCTGCCTGAGAAACTGAACTTTTACATCACTAAAGCATACAGTATGGTGAGAAGTGATGCAGTCCATCTTTACCCTTAGGGCCATCTTCAGTTTAATGGTGGAGCTGGGCCCGGAGTTCTTGAGAGGAAAGCACTGAGTCATCGTCATGTCCTTCTCCCCCAACAGGCTGCTTAAGGGCACCGTCAAATTACCCAGGGTGCATTTGTGCTTGTCGTCTTTTACCTGTGCATTGAGAAAGATCTGCTTTAACACAAGACAACTACGTACACCATGTGGTGCATGATGTTTTAAAAATATATATAATTATATAATGTTATATCTGTGACAATCTGAAAATAGTGGTTAGGCAGCTTTACCTCCAGCTCAAGCTCTTGCCTCCTGGGATTGTGAACAAAGAATGAGAAACATTCTTCCCACAGCGGCTCCTTGTTTTTATACCGGATCTTTGTGGAAGACAGGTAGTGGTTTGTTAGTTGGAAATACAAATACACTTGAGGGCAGCTAATTAAGAACAATTCATTTGGAAACATCTCTCAACAGTACCTATAGTCATTAGAACGTGTTTTATTTTAAATTTGAATGTAGAATGATAATATCCCTTATAACATACTAATACTGTCAGCCTTGTACTATCAACTGAATATCATTTATTTTCATTGCATGTTTTTTTGTTATTTGTTTTGTATATTTTTAGGTTATACTTTTTGTCCCTTAATTGTTTGCATCTTTTATTTTTGCACACCTTACACAAGTATATGAATTTATTTAATATACAGTATGTGTCATTTCTACAGTTCTACTTAATACACTTATGTTGTTCAAAAACCTCTAATTAGCTGTTTTGATTTTCAATCTACTATTAATTAGCCAGTTTCCCCACAAGATTTGTTTTCATGAATAAAAAATTAGGACAGTTACAGGCTTTTCATAGTGTTGGTGCTGTAAGCAAATTGGATTTTAAATGGAACAATGACTATGAGGTTAAAGTGTTTATTTCATAGCCCTGTTCTACATTACAATCCTCTAATTTTAGGACAATGAAGCAGGGCAACAATCAGGAACAAAGTATACTGTAGGCAAGGTGACCAAAAGACTTTTCATAGCCAAGCAGAATGATTCTGACTGGCCAAGTCAGTCATCCTGATTAAACCTCTCTTAAACACAGTGTGGGCGTGGACCGGCTGTGCTTGATTGACATCACTCACTCTAATATATACAGTTGTAAAGTGAGAGCAGCTACAGTATCTTGGGCGAATCTGTTCTGTACGTAAAATAACATTTATTTTTCTCCAAAGGTAACGCTACAGTTGGAGAACCACTTGGATGTGTATGAAATTCTACAGGTTGAATCATTAGTGCAAATGATTAACAACTTCATTTGAAAATATCAACTCCCAAGGTGTATTTCAGCAACATATCTAATCACAGAACTTTGTGATTCTGGGTCAATTTTTAGATTAACTCAGTAATTATGGCACCCTGTTTTGTTTCCATCTGCAACAACAGGTCCAAGACTAATGGGTATTGTAGTATTTTGAACTTTTCGCCATCCAGAACTCACGGACAAGACATGATTTCTTAGAACCATTTAAATAATTCAAACTAATGGCCACATCAAAGAATCTATAGGATTGTAACATTATGAATATGTTTTTGTTTTCCGGGACTTAAAATATGTTGATATTATTAAAGTTCATGTTAAATTTTCTGTTACCCAAAACAAAAGAGCAACCATGTATACTGCCATGGTTTTGTCCTTATGTCAAGCTTCTGTTTTAGTTGGTTTCATGTTTTCTGTTTGTTTTCGTGGACTTTCTGTTTTATTTTGATATCCAGTGTTTGTCTTCATTCACTTCACTTGCCTTCCTTCCTTTGTCTGTGTAATTACCGTCCCCGCCCCTAATTCATTTCACCTGTTTGTTTTCAGCTTCTTCAGTCCCCATGCTTAAATACTCACCATTCCCATTTACCTGTGCCAGATTGTAGTTGTACATAGGTCACTCTCTCCAGTGCTTATTCCTAGTATTTGTTTTCTCAGTGTTTATCCGATTATTGCTTTGTTCCTGACTACGATTATTGCCTGCCACTTTTGTACCTTCACCTGCATTGTTCTTTGAACAATAAATTATTCACCTGTGATTCAATGTCATATACATGATTTATTTCATGTGGCTGTAAACAATCTCAAATAATTAAAGTGCCTATCTTATAACTGTTAAAAAAGGAGGAACAAACCTCCCTAAATCGATGACAGTACATACTTGCAGTGAAACGTCTGCATCAAAAGTAACTTGGTCCACTTATGCTGTTCCCTTTAGAACTATATAGAACTTGCCCACAAGAAATAGCTGGTAAACACAATATTGTCGGTGTAGAAGCTCTTTAGCTTTACAGTTAATGGTACATTGAAGGTTATACAGTAATACCTTTCTTGTACAATAAGTTAGTCCATCTCTCTTATAATACCACAGTGAGAGGGAAACATTTTGTAACAGAAAGCTCCAGTGACAGACTGTTAAAGAATGACGTGTTGGCTGTTGGACTTTAATATGTCTTTGTGTGTGAGAATGTTAGAAATATTCTGCTAAATATAACTGCTGTGTTCAATCTTTGGTTGTCCAGAAGCTAATGCCAATTTAAAATTTCTACTCATAATGAAAGGAAAGGACAAAATCTGACATATAATAGTGATAATGGATGCCTGTATGACTCACCTTGCTCTCAAGTGTTTTGTGTCCAACAGTAAACTGGACATATGGACTGGGTTCGCTGCTACTCTTCTTTGCACACTATTCCGGAATCAGAGAGAGGCGTGTTAGCTGATTCTCCTCAGTGTGACACACAAGGCATCCACGTCAGTATCCCACAACATAATAACACCCAATCTCAAACATTAGCTCTTGGAGACGCTGTATGGAGCACACAATGGTGAAAGAACCAGTAGTTCAAAGGGGAAGGAACATGACCGCACGCTTTGACAAGCAGGGCTGCAGACAGAGAGGCTACCAAGGAGAATGCCAGGCTTTGTCTCCTCTAATTTCTAATTTTAGCATGCTGGGTTTTGACAGCTAAAGCATTATTCAGTAACCCTTACAGAATAATAATGCCCTAAATATCTACCAGCCAGGGGGGAATTCTTAACTTACTCGTTAACCTATCCTTTCTCTTGAGGATGGTTATTACATTTGACAATTTTTTTCTCACCAGCATTAGAATTAAGCTCAACATTGTACATTCAGGCTTATTATCCCAATCTGACACTTCAATATGTTACAACTTAAACTGAGAAGGTACTTAGCACAAAAAACTTAAATAAGCCATGGGTTTTTCCAAAACATTTGATCATGTTAATCTATTTTGTAATTCTACAAATGCTACTTCTGTCTAATGTGTATAAGCAACACCTATTGCACAAATGACCATCTTAGTGGCATTTATCCTTATCCAAAACAAGGTGTTGTATGTTCTTCATTCTTAAAAGCCCTCTGAGACAAATCCATGAACTCACAATTTATGATTATTTCCTTATATTTCCATTTTGGTGGCTTGGTCGTTCACATTTTTGTATATCTTGTCTTCATCAGGTTGGTGAAGGAGAGCTAAATGAAAACCTTTGAGGTATACAGCACGATATGTCGAGAAGAGTTAGGCAATCTGATTAATTTTGATTGACTTATACCAAAGTACATCAAAATTGGTGACATGTCTACATCCAGAAAATGTTCACTTAATTCTCTACTCTGATGCCAAGTGATGCTAAAAGACCCGTAAGAAGAATTTGGCTGGGACAATTAGCATTTTAACACAATGAATAAAATAAAGAAAGCTGCACAACAAAGAGATTTGTCTGTCACCTCTCGCAGCAGCACTGCAGTCAGGATATCAAAGAGTGAACTATTGGAAGCAAACCTGACAGATTTGTGCTCCAGTTGCCGTATAATTCTGCATGAAACAGACGCACAATGCTGCAGTGGGTTTCACCATAAACTGATGTTGCATTGAGGGAGTGCCACTGCATGTGTTGAAATACTGCGGTAACGGCAATAGGCAGCAGTTGATTTCTGAGAAGAATGACATTTCTATGAAATGCAGAAATGCTGGCCGGACAAGCATAAGTTCCTGCTCCATAACAAAATTCCAACATGATGTGGATATAATCAGCTACGTCAAGTTGGGTTGCTCTGCTGGATTGCTGTTTAAAACCTTTGATCCAATTCACTTCCAATACAAGAAAAATGCCCAAATGTTATATAGACAGGAGAATGACAATTTCTCAATCAACCATAAATATTGAAGACAATGAGAATATAGCAGGTTGAAATATTCAAGTGCAATTTTAGACTCGGGCAATGTGCAAGCAAGATCACATGAGTTAGTAAAGGTGGAAAACCATGTATCATTACAAATAAAGAGAAAAGAGTGCACATCACAAAAAAGGCACAATACCTACAATGCAATCATCCATACACATTTGTTTTAAAAGGAAAATTCACTCTGTTCGTTTGATAATCATCACAATCCAATGAGGTCGGATGGTGCACTTGAGGAAACACAGATGAGACACAGGAGGTGATCTGTACATGCAAACCATTTTTCCCACATTACCTTCAGGGCCTTAAATGCTTGCTTCAACCCATCATAGGTGAAATCTGACAGGTTGCTCTTTAAGCCATAAGGACATTTGGGGGAGAAAATCACACCCACAGTTAGTACATTGGGAGTGGTTGAGTATGGTTTAGAGGCATGAGGAAAAAAAAACCAAAACATGTTGAAATATGTGTATGTGAATTAGAATAATATGGAGGATAAATAAAAGAAAGCAGGAGGGTTGATATTGTTGACACTGCAGGGAACTAACAATGAAAACTCTTTTACTTCAGGGAAGATTTGGAGGAGCTAACTTTGAGTCACTTTTTTAACAAGCTACAGGCTTTCTGTATCTGTGCAGCAACACGTACATTGGCTGACTAATGAACACAGATCATTATGACTTCTTTGTACTGCAGATATTTTTTTTAGCCTTGAACTAAAGCATCGGATTCAGCCAAATATGCATTAAACTACCATGAAGGCATAGCTGAGTCCTTAATGTTAATGGTTATTGGGCACTCGGGGTATTCTTCATCAGACATAACAATAAAACCATGCAGCTAACACATGCTTTGAGATGCAAGTTTTCAAAGACTCCTGTTACTGTTCAACCCACGTCATCGCACACCGCTAATGCTTACACTATCAGGATGCAAAAGTACTGGGGGACTCACAAATATTGTTCTATACTCTGAAGTATTGCTCTCACAAAAGACTAGACCAGATGCTCTCCTCTCACTTAAGTTTCCACAGCCTAAGCTGCCTGTGAAGACACTCTTGGGTGAAGAGGAAAGAGAGTAAAGAGAAAAAGGTGTGTTATGACTGAGATGGCTCATAAGGTTACAAGTAGGTTTTAAAACAGTTGGTTCAATGGTAGCTTTCAAATCCTATTAGATACACTGTAAAGTCCTGGAAAGTAGAGGTTTTGAAAGGTTTAAGGTTCTCATCAGACAACAGCTACAAAAATACTGACATAGGACAAAATTCCTGAGGTTTAGTGACTTGATCATAAAAGTTGATCAACTTTTAAGAGCTGGAGGCTACATCCATAATAATCCATAAACGTTGCTTTTAAAGGTGCTCTAAGAGATGTCAAGCGTGTTTTAGGCTACAATATTTGTTTTCACATACAGCAAACATCTCCTCACTATCCGCGAGCTGCCTGTCCCCAAAACACACTGTAAAAAGACGCGGCCTCTGTAGACAGCCCAGGGTCTACAAACGGCAACACAAATAAACTGTGCCAACCTGCACCACAAAGCACACACAAACAGTGTTCCAGCGTTCCAGCCAATAACCGACAAGAATGATTTGGGGGTGGGGGTTGGGGGGGGTTAGTGCACGGAAGCACAGAAGGGAGGGGACAGGATAAGGAGGAGGGAAGTTCAAGCTAGTCTTGTTTTGTTTGAAAATACCCAACATCGCGTAGAGCACCTTTAATGGCTGAGTTTGTGATCGCTAAGATACTGAGGAAGATATCAAAAATACCTTCCCTGGTTGTTAGGTTCACCTGGAGGTCACAGTGCAGTGTAAACCAAATTTAAAAAGAAAATGAAAGCAAACTGAGGAAATCAATCAAGTGTCACAAAGCAAATATGGTAACAGGAATGTGGAGCATTGCTGCACACTGAGTAACAATCCTTAGTTAAACAAGTATGCAACACTAGTACTTCTTACTGAACTGGTTCAGTGTTGCTAATGTGGTGTGTGTGTGTGTGTGTGTGTGTGTGTGTGTGTGTGTGTGTGTGTGTGTGTGTGTGTGTGTGTGTGTTGGGGGTGGAGAGCAATAAGGCTGCATATGCCTAATGCTATATTTTATCACAAGCAATAGCATCAGAACAGTAGCACTTCAAAACAAAGTGAACATTGCAGTATCTTACAGGCAAATTCTTTGCTGAGTCCAGATGGACCACAAGCAGCGCTGACGATAGTCCATCATTAGCCAGGCTCCTGTCTGCACGCACACTTCGCAGCCCCTGATTGGACAGGAAAGACAGAAAAGTCAGTCACCACAGAGAAAGATGACAAACAATATTTTAGCTTTGTGAAAACCTCTTGTTGTTGTACCTGGTCCAACTTCTCTGGAGTGGAGAGCAGAGACAGCCACTCCAGTTTTAAATGGAGTTTCCCAGTAGGAGCTTCTTCCAGGTCAAACCACTGCAACAGTGTAAAAAACATCAAAGTTAAATCATTGAGTTAAGTCATCGAAGGGACCAAAACTATTGATTTTTGTAACGACAGGCTAAAGAATTATCCTCAAAACCTGACAAATATCGAACTAGTCCTTTAAGACATAATCTATAAACTCTAAACAAATTCTAATTAAATGTTTTAGTCTAATTAAATGTTGCCATAAAAATGCTTTACCTCATCAACCTTCTGTTCTTTGTACAGCTCAGTCATATCAATCATCAGGCTGTGAATAATAACAAATAATTACTCAGATTGGGACAGCAAACAGTAAACAGAGAAATCACACCAATTAATTAAAACATTGAACAGAGGGGGTCCAGCTGTCGATTGGCTGCTTTGTGTTGTCAGCGCTGGGTGTAGTGTTACAGTCTTAGGATAAAATCGATTGACTTTACCCTTGGGTTTGGAACTGTGGAATAATGCCTCTTCTTTACTTTAACTGATGTCTACTAGCACAGATACCTTCAACTCACCTTCCACTTAGAACAACATGGTGTTTAAGACACAATATGTAAGCCATCAACCTGCTAGGGACTGCAGATGAAAATTAGCCTGCATTGCTAAATCTGGCACATTTTTACATGTTGAACTTGGTGCTCATGTTGATTAATGTGCGTTGTCCCTTTTAAATCTAAAATCTAATGCTATACCAGATCCTTAGCTTTCCTATATAGCTGGCAGATAACAACAAAGCTTGCTGTTACATATCCGCCACATTGAGAACTTGTTTCTTACGTGTGATAAGATTAGAGCAGGGCAGGAAATGGGAGAAACTCACCTTCCCAGGAAATCATCTTTGTCAGGATCTTGGTCAAACAGCTCAATCTCAAGGTGTTGACCTGAGTGCTCGTACACCATAGCCTGATGAAGACAACAACAAATTGATGATTGTTCAAGCAGACATGTCTAGTCAGTAGAATGATAACATCCATTAATGTAATACAGGTTGGGAGAATACACTTATTTTTATTGTAAACAAATGATCAGGTTTCTCAAACTACACTATTATAATCCACCATACTACTAATGTGTAGTATGTGCTGCCTACTCCAAACAACATCCCAAACCTGTTACCTCGTAAACTTCATTCCATTTAGGATGGAGGCTCTCCTTCACAGTCTTGCTCTGAAACTGCTGGTTGCCGACCTGCAGGATACCGTACGGGTCGGACTTGCCCTTGATCAGCCCTCCCAGAAAGGTATCCTTCCCTTCCAGATCCTGAGCCTCCAAGAAGTGAATCCTCAGGACTCCCTGTGGAGACATGCAGAGCACAGCGTTAAGGTGAACAACAACAAAAAAGCATCTTCTAACACTTTGAGGCCACAATGGAGTCTGACTTGATAGGATGTGATATTCCCTGCTGGGTACCATAAGGTGTGAGAACAAATTGGGGTTTATTACTAGGGTTAGTTAGAAACACATTATTTCTAATGGGGTTTTTAATTATTTACATTTCATTTCATGATATACATTACAGTTAATGACTAGAGACCAGAAATGAAAAAGACAACTGTATGGTACCAGGTGTTGTATGTACTTGTACATTATGATGAAATTATGACAATGATGTCAAGATCTGTCTGTGTGTAAATATGAAATTAAGTACTTTTAACCTACTTTATCTTCATTTAATGTATATTTGATTATTTCTGTAGTAATATGAAGCAACTTATTTTTATTCAATTTTTGAAGTCAGATTGGTAGAAATGTTAGCAAAAAGAGTACAAAGGCATACAATATTGTAGTCTAAAATATCTTAAACAAAATATCTCATGAACAAAGGATGCTGAAAGTGATGATTTTGTTACCATGGAGACAGGTATTAGCAACAAAGACTTGACATGCTTTTTTGCTGCTTTGGCTCTTTTTCATTCTGTTTTAGTGCTGTGAGTTACATACAAAACCTTGATAACTGTTTTCTTTTATTACAGAAAGAATGATAAAACACACATCACACAGGCCCCTTGAGATTGGACTATCAAGTACTTTCAGTTACTAACCAGGAATTCCCTCATAAAGAGGCATATTGGACCACCTGTTTCATTGCATTTTCAAACTGCATTAGTACCTTTGGCATGGGAAAGCGCAGCCTGGCCAGTTCCACATCCCCAACCAGTGGGATGGTGATTCGATTGGGTAAAACCAGATAGCTGTAGATAATGTCTTGAATCAGATGTTCAGAGAAGTCACTGTAAGGACAGTAGAGAGGGTTGAGAGAAGGGAGGAAGGGAAGATAAACAGAATGAAGCAATGAATTATTTAATAGACAGTAAGGGTGCCCCAAGTTATAAATGTTCTCCTTTAATCTCAGCTAAGTAGTACAGTACATTTCTGATTTACATGTGAGAAGATACGACAATTGAAATCAGTTCAAGCGTGTTGGTGCTGCTAGCCAAAACCCTTTGAAGGTCTATCTGTTCCACTAATAATTCAACACTTTGTGACAACAACAACAATGACAACAAGGCTAGCAAATGGCGTTTCCGCCAAGCTTTCCTTTATTCATTTAGCTGCCGAAGCACTGCTGGAAAATTGCAATCATAGCTGTAAAAAATAATATTGGCGTGAAAATTCATCATCCAGTGTTATTGCTCAGTCTGTCACTCGAAGAAAACCATATCACGATGTGGATATCCTAATCAAAGGTGTTCGTAAACTGGAAGTGATTGTGAAATTGTCTCTGGACTGATACCAGGACTCTGAAAACACACCAGCTAAATCTCTCTCTTCAATTGTCAAATGTTATTGTATATTTCTTGTAAATTCTATTGTTTTGTTATACTTTTTTTATTCTTTATATGTTAGGTGAGTGTTGTACTTTGACAGCAAAGGTTAGGTGTCAAATTCCTTGTTTGTTTACGCAAACCTGGCCAATAAAGCCGATTCTTATTCTACAAAATTTAAAAGAAAAAAAAAACATGTTACATCAGCCATTTACTAATACACAGGACCTAATACACCTTTCCCATATGCTTTCTTGTCCAAAAGTGTAGCAACTTGCTACATGACTGCCTGTATGTAATTGGTGTGGTATACATTTAGAAAATTCCTATCCTATGTGTCTTGTTGAATTAGGCCCAGGATAGTAGCATTGACACACCATCCTCCACTAAAGTGTGGTCGGGCTACATCATTTTATCTATTCTGGGAAATGATCAAGCTTGTTTGTATTTCTTTAATCTGATAACAACGATCCTGGGCGGCACTAATCAGTAAAAAGTATAAGTGAAAAGTATGAAGTAAAGTATCTAAATGGATTTGTTTAACGATTAATAATCAGCATGAAAGACAAATGGGGTAGACATACACACACAATGATCTGACAACAGACAAAGGCAACACAGAGACTAATACACAAGGTGAAACAAGGAAATGTGACATGAGGGTTTAGGAACAGGTGAAAAACATCAGGGTGGGGCAGAAAATCACAAAGGTGGAAAAACAAGACATGACATGGGAGAAAACAGACTACAACATAAAAGGGGAAACTGAAGCATAAAACATATAAAAGGATGAAAACAGGGTAAAACGCAACAGAGAACACAGGAGACAGTGAACAAAAAGGAAACAGGAAATACATTAATACAATAAAACAGGAGAAACTATAACAGAAAATCACAACCATGACAGTTACACAGTTGGCAAAGGGCCTTCAAATTCCAAACCTTTTCCTTCAACTCATAATGACAACTACTTTCTAAGAGTCAGACCTCCCCATAATTCAGCAATTTATAATTAGCCAGCAGCTATTTTACATTTTAGAGCATGAGTAGTAATGAGTTTGCTCGAGTTTCATTTAATTGAATTTTTTCAAGAATGTGAATCTAATACAAGGTGATTTACAATTTATTTTTTTGAAATGCTTGCAGTAAATTACACCCTTACAATTTATTTCTGTCAAAAAGGCAACTAATGTAAGGGGTGAGTCCTAACCTTAGACAGATGAGAGTCATTTCTATAGACAAGTGACAATTCCTGAGGCTCCTTCAGGACCGTGAACCAGTTGAAATTCTTTAAAGACAGAAACTTCCTTTCCTGCTCTAAAATAGCACTGAAGCAACACAGACACCATCTATTCTGACAAAAAACAATGAAATGAATTCAATTTAGCCGGCTGTGTTTGTGTCTGGAGTTAGGAGAAACATCTATTTGATCAATCAGCTTATCTTCCAACGAAACAACAGGCTCCCGCTCTTCTCTGTGAGCCGATTAGAAGCATTATGATTCTCTGCTTGGGGTCTGATCAGAGACGGAGCTTTTCTCCAGCTGAGAGCTGAGAGAGTGTAAAGGGATTCCTGCTGCATCAGCGCTTATTGCTGCATTTTTGTTGCTCCCCTGGCGTCAACACTGGAACATCCCCACGCACCTGCTAAGTAACAAAAGTGGGACAGTTAAATTCATTCATTTTAGGACAAGAGTGCTGACTACAGACATGCACACTCAAACTTTATAATATACAGTATGTAGAGTATGTTACTGCGTGTTTTACTCTCCTGTGACCCATGTCAAAGACAATTATTTTATCCTTTTACAGATAGTACTGTTTTTTGCCTTGGTAGCAGTATAGAGATATAAAGTCCCTCCCATTCCCTCCCATAATTAGAAAGACTACACACTTCAAAGTTGCATGGATGACATCTCGCTGTCTGTGTGTATCAGACCGGGGATCTAACGTTACTCAAATGATCTTGCTTGTTCTTTTGCTTATCTGTTGAAAACCCTTCACTGGATGAAAACATCAGGTAAGATAACGTTACATGTGTTTTGGAACAGAGCTAAGCTAGCTAGAATGCGAGCAAGTTAATTAATCAAGCTAGGTGACGTAAATTGTACGAGACGAGCGATGTAGTTCACTGACATGGAAGGACATGACTTTGGCTCTCTATGACTCTGAGAGATGGCAATGTAGGTCCACTTTGGTTCAGACTAAAATATCTCAACAACTATTGGATGGCTTGGCATAAACATTTCTACAGTAGTTCAGGGTTCATTGAGGATACATTTTAATGACTTTGTGATCCCCTGACTTTTCTTCTGACGACACCATGAGTTTACATGTGTGGTTTAGAGTAAAATTCTTAACTATTGATTTGAACTATAGATTGCCATGACATTTGGTGATGAATCATTATAACTTTGGTTGCCTGCTGTCTGCTTCTATCCCCACACCCGCGGATCTCTTTTATCCCTGTCCACATCTCCTTCACATTGTTTTGCTTCAGTGTGGCCTCCAGCTACCGCCTATATGAGTCCTAACACTCCCTCAGTTTCTCCCTCAGTTTCTCTCCGGCTATGGCTGTGCATCAGAGTGTGAATGTGTATGAGTGTTTATGTGACAAGCAGGTGGCACCTTGTATGGCATCCTCGGGCCACAGTGTGTGAATGTGTGTGAATGGTTACTGTATATAAAAGCGCTTTGAGTAGCGCTATATAAAAAGTCCATTTACAATTGCATCTAAGCAGTCCTGCAGTGCCTCCTCACAGTCTACCTCCTTGTGCATCAGCAGAAGGTAGGATGTAAACAGTGATCACAATGCTGGACGTAAACTCCCTTTGGAGACAGTACGGAGATAAGTCCACCTTCACATGCACATGACCGGGATTGCACCACTTCTCTTTCACAATCAGTGCCACCCCCACCCCACTCCCTTTTTCTTACCACTTTCCGTTTATTTAGCAACTGGAGCTTAGCGCTGCCCATGACGACTATGATTGGTTTAAAGAAATGCAAAGTCAGAGCCTTTTTTTCCCTATCCAGGAATGTATGTGTGGAGGAGAAAGACTTTACTCTGCAGCGCTGTGGAGATAGGTCTGGCAAAAGAAAACTAATGACCAAATAAACCCAAATAACTGCACAACTAATGACATTCCCATCAGCCTCAGCTGCACTTTGAGTTTAGTGCTAATTTAACACACTAACTAACATAAGATGGTGAACATGCTAAACATTAAACTGCACCTGCTGAACCTCAGCATGTTGTTATTGTGAGCCTGTAGTTGAGCCAGTATTACCATTTCTTTTAAAGTGCAGCTGTGCCTGATATCAGCCTAACAGAGATGGTAGCATGGCTGTAGACTCCTAGTCTTGTTTTGATTCTGAGTTTGAAGGCAGTTCAACAGCGATGACACATCAACACATGAACATAAGTAAGACATTTGTTGCATAATAACAATAACAAGGTTAAAGAGAGACCCACTGGAAGAACCTTCATAGGCAGCTGATGCTGTCTGTCTGTCTGTTGCTGCATTCAAGAAACTCTGTGGCTGCAGCTACAATTTCACCATCTGGGTCTCTCTACAGCTAACACCTCTTTTTCTGCACGTGCCTGCCTTTCCTCCAGGGTTAAAACACCCGCACACACAGGTACATGTGCCCCTACACACACACAAACACACATACATTGCATTGCACAAGTTGCATGAATCAATTTCACCCCCGCGGAGGACTCGACAGAAGAGTTGATGGAGACCACTGAGCTCTGCCTGTGTCAACATGTCTGTCCACATCAGCAGGGTATATGACCAGCAGCTTTAATCCAAGAAAACCACATGCATGTGTCACTTTATTTAGGATGTAAATAATGTATGAACCACTCAAGACAGCAGTGAGTAAGTGTTTTGGGCTGTTAGCATTTCTTAATCAACTCTCAATTACTCTGCGCTCAGCCCAAACAACTACTTAAGCAGAATAGACACTCACAGAAATACAAGCAAAACAAACTAAGCCGGAATGAGGAAAACATTCTACAAGCAGCACATGTTCTGATACAACCAGTTTTATCCCAGTTAGACTATTTAAATATTATCTTAACCTGATCATTTACAGTAATGTGTGCATGTCAATGTACTGCATGTCACACACACCATACATCATACTTGAGCTCAGTGTTTGCTCGCAAAAACACAAGTTTAAGTGTATGAGCTAAGTCTGATCAAGCTCCTTATCACAACAGGAACAAAAACAAGGACAACCCCTGGCATTCAGAAAACGCTCTATATAACAAGAAAATAAGAAAGAAAGAAAGAAAGAAAGAAAGAAAGAAAGAAAGAAAGAAAGAAAGAAAGAATAAGAAAGTGAAAGTAAACCCATAGGGTCTGGTGAAGGTACAGCCTACAGTATGTATTATACTGTATGTAATAAGTATTAAGTGTATAGTACAGTGTATAGTATTAAGTGTATAATAAATTATAATAGGTAAAATGGGTTCAAAACAATTAGAAACCAATTGCACAGTTATGATGTACAGTACTAGAGTGTATGATTGATTCAATGGTGAAAAAATGTAGGAATGTGTCAAGCTTCCTGAAACCAAACACATTATCTTTCACAGACGCCAACAAAGACATGTCTTGACAAACAAGGAAAGTACGTTTCAACGGACTTACCTGAGGCCAGGGATGTCAAGTATGTTGGTGAGGCCAGTCCAGTTTATGTCAAGAAGCTAAAAGAAGAAGAAAAAAGAGAGAAGAACACATAGGTTTAGCAGAAAGTGCATAAAGTGTCAATTACTTTAAATTGATCAAAAAACTTAATGTTATTGTTTTCCTACTTGTGCTACATGTACCACTCATTTGTAAAAGGTGCGACAAGGTGTCCTACACAAATTGCAGCAAAAATAATATGAATCAAAAGTTCTAAGGATAAGTTGCTATTGTTTTAGTCCATTGTTTTTAAACAAAGCATTACTTTAACTACTATATTGTTGCCATATTCATTACTTAAGACATTTCTGACTTATTCTCGTGCTTCCCACTGAACGCCAGTTTTGCAAAGAAATGTAAATTAAAAAAAATAAACAAAGACCTTCTCTGGCCTTGTATATTTAAGTGTATTGTTTTATCCTTTTACATTTCTTTCTTCTAAGTTCACTCAAACATATAAACAGATGCTGTGTGCACAATTAGCAATTGTTTATGAGTCACAATAAGTGGTCAGAAAGCACAGATTCCTGTATGGAAATGTATTCAAAAACACCTGCTTAGTAAAATAAGCAGCAGCAAGCCTCTGAGGTCTCATTAGTGGATTAGGGACATATATATTTACATGGTCCAAGTACCAGTAGTATTACCATTTATATATATATAACTGATCAAACCAATTTCTATTCACTTTCTGGGTAAAACAGGCAGCAGGTATGTCAAATTTGATATGATAAGAAAGACAATAGAAGAAAAAAAAAAAGAATGACATCAGCTGAGACCTGAAGTGCAGGCAGATCCTTCCCCTCACTACACTTTGATCTGTTTCTGCCTTTGCGCTGAAGCAGCTTTCTTAATGAGTCTTTCCCACCCTACTTTTCTGCCCAAGTTGCAGGGGAGAGGGGAGCACTGCAGGGCTAGAAATGTGTTTGAGAAGGAGTGTTGTAAGAAGGTGGTGTGGAGGGACAAACCCCTGCCTGTAAAAAGACTACATCTGGGTAACAAAAAACAGCACTGTCTTCCAACTATAAACCTAGTGGTTTCGGCATTTAAGTCATAAATAATTGATCACTAAATCAATTGCATGTTTGCTTTCTTGCCAAAAGATGAAAATGGAAAGTACACAGTCTGAGAAAAAAAAAGTCCCTATTTAAAGAAGTAAGACTGTTCAGTTTAGCCTGAGCCATGGACTCTCTTTAGGGGTCTCACAGCAGAATGTGTTGCATCTTTTTATTTACAGTGCACTGAGTCGAGTTAGTGCGATCACACAGCCCCACCGTGGCCAACACCACTTATGGTCTGGAAAAGTTTCTATTTCATTTGACACTCAGGATAAATCCTTGTATGGAACGCTGAGAGAAGGAAGGTGAGCTATTTGAATTCCCGGGTACACAATGCCGAGATACTTTTCCCTACAGGAAATAACTTTTGCAATTTATTTGCTTGCTCCTCCAGTATACCAATGTAATGTTCCTCATCTAAAAGCAGAAAGAAGATTGAGATGCATAAGTGTGTATATGTGTGTGTGTGTGTGTGTGTGTGTGTGTTTATGTATGTGGGACTGCAGCACGATTCACTGACTAGAGCTGCTGCCTTTTCCTTTCAGCCTCCTACAGTAATATCTCCACCTTGAGCTTTAGCTGAGTGCCTGGGGTAGAGAAATCTGCCAAAGTAGGGCTGGCTTGATCTGTTGCTATTTAAAGCTCCGCTATAGTTCCACTGGGTCCTCCCATTTGGTATAAATCGACCAAACATTTTTAAGCTGTGCAGCAGTGGCTCTGCATAGGGGTTGGAAAGGGAGATTGATGGAATGTGCACTGGGAAATATTAGATATGCAAACAACTGGCAATGTGAAATGCAAATCATGGAGAGTGATGTGGAGTGTTGAGGCTGCAAGACAATGCTGATAGCAATGCCAGAGAAGGAAAACAAACTGGGAGTTAGGGTTGTAAAATGAAGGAAACACGTTGTATTGTGATTCAGTTGTGATTTGACTTATATAACAAACATCTGAAGACCAATTTACATGCATTATATTTCTTAAAAGAGGTAAACCGATAAAGCAGAAAAAAACAAGGAGGGATTGGTTTTATGAGGTGCCTGGTTCTAACAAATAGTTACAAGATATTCAGGATGTTTTGTGATATTCACAAACCTTGGTGCAAAGTTTGAATAAAGAGAACACAATGAAAGCATCTAGTGCAAGTCAAAAAAAAGTTTAAGAGTGTATGGGTAATCGCTACACCATCTCAGGTGCTGGAAAAGACTAAGAAGGGACCTGTTATTGTTTCTTAAACATTACAAATCCTAGTTTAATAGCCTCTACTCTATTCATATTGCATTTATTCAGACTGCTCTGTACAACAGGTGTAATTGAATTGACCTGTGTCACACTGTATCCCCAGCGTCTGGACTTACTGGCTTCTTCAGAAAGAACACAGACAGAGCTCCAACAAGAGGCATGTCACTCAGCAGCGGCTCCATCACCACTCTCAACATGCCGTGGATCTATGGAAACACAAGAGGAACATATGAATAACTGTACACAAACGTACACAAAGGGAGAGCTACAGTAAAGCAAACTCGCACCCCACTGGCCCTTGACATTCCTCAGTGGTGGAGCCGTTAGCTGTGGCATATGACAGGTCGGAAACTCGATCACAGCCGGACTTCACACCTGCCCAGTGTCATCCTCCACCTCCTCCATAACACATTATGACAATTACAAGGATTATGATATTGGTAGTGCTTTACATATATCATGTGGACGCCACATGGCTGTTTTAAATCCACACAGAGAACAAAGGGTGTCTAAATTCTAGCACCAGTCTATTTGTTTTGAGCCAATATTTTCAGCATGGATAGAAATACAATCTTACTGAAACAGCAATTACACCATTGAATCTAATACTAATAACACTCTTGAATCCAAAACCGAATATTACTGTAAATAAATAACAAAAGGCCAAGACCCCTCTTGTCACAAAGCCGCAGTAATCTAAGCGTTATGGAGTCAAACGCACCTGCTCTGTGTAATGTAAACCAGATCAAGGAGTGATGGGGACTGATGTATCAGTGGCTGATAATGAGCTGGGGAGATATGTAGGTCTCCCTGAGCTACAAAATGAGGGCAGTGAGTAACAAAAGTCTCCTGGGGACAGACCTAACATTACTCAGTCTCCAAGGAGGCACACGCTGATTGTTTCTCTGCCTGCTATGTTCCACTGCAGCAACACAAAAGGGTCAAGGGCATACAAGAACAACAAAACACACAAACACACTTGTGTAGTCAGGCACTACAGAGAGCAGGGAGGGAGACGCAAGTTGTAAGGTTACATTCACATTACTATTACACATTATAATGCATTATGTAAATGTATTATTTGTTAAAAAAAATATGTTTATTACATTCATTTATAAGTGGGACTCAGTCTAGTAGGATAATTATAATCTTTTACAGTAATTCAAAGTTAACTTCTACAGTAAAGCCTTTTATTTGATTCTCTTTAACAGTTCTACAGAGTAGTCCCTCAACTTCATAACCACCTAAGTGGTCTTAGAATTCAGAAAATAGGATAGGATAGAATAAATAAATAAAATATTTCTGCAGATCTATTTTTTTCTAAATTTATCTCTGGTATTTTTTCTTTGGAAATACTAGATAATTTTTACCTCTAACAATGGCAGAGGAGAAAATGACTCTTTGGTTCAACTGTGGCATTGAACATTTTGACATGATGCCACAAAACAAACACAAAAAAAGACAACACAAAAGAAACTTTTGACGGTAGTGTATATGCAGACAGTATAGATACCACTGCACATAAATAATAAGAAATATTGTCTAGTGAAAAGAAAAAAGCTCCTGTCCTTCTTCAGCATCATTTTTATGTGCTGTACAAAATTCAAAGCTGCGGTTTCTTCACTACTGAAAAAGCCTCTCAAATTAGAGCCAACAGGTCAGACCTTTACCTGAAGTCACTGTGCCGCTTCATATCCAATTTATATCCGCTTCATGTTCCTTTTCTGACAACCTTTGGCGAGTCCAAGACTAATGCCAGAAGAAAGTTCCTCTGAGAGAATGTGAAACAAATCAGACATAAAAGAATTTTCTTACCTGGATGCTCTTTATGCCAGCTTTGCAGTAGTAGCGTTTGATGTCTACGTCAATCTCTGTGTTGCCAACAAAGCTGAGGGACAAAAACACAAAATACAGACAGTATATAATAAAAATCCTGTACAAGGGTTCTTTGTTGTTTTAAAACTGTTGTTGTATAAATACAAACAAAACATGCATTATAGAGTTTTGCTCTATATTAAGCATTATAAAATTATGCTTTCCAGACCTTTAAAGGATATTATGAAATCTTTGACACTATTTGTGGTAGGCATTTTTTTCTAGCAAATCTAGTGTTTGTTGTCAGTGCGCTGGATTCAAGTTACCTTCATTGTCACATGTAATCCAGCATTGCTGTTTTTAATTCAATATCAACCTCATTGTTCACTGCTCATGCTCATATTGCCATGTCAGAACTAAAGTTACTAATGCACACCAAAGTTGTTTAACTGACAATGGCTCAGTTGTAAATTTTGCAGAAAGTAATGGAACAAAATGGAGCAGCCAACAAGCTGCATACGCCAAACGTATTAGCAACCAACTTTACTGTGCTTTGCAGTTATGTTACAATATGAGTTTGTCTGGCAGCACAGTAACAGACACACCAGTTGCTCTTCTGAACATTTTTATTTCTCTTAAATCAACAAAGAAAGGGTAGACTCCCCTTTTTTACATTTGAAAACCTGTTTTTTGTACGCATATGTAAAAAACTCTAGGTGGAGCTGTGCAAAATCTAACAAATTGTCTAAACTGGTGTCAAATTAGACAATACTAGCATTACACACCCGGATTTTTGACCAAACGGTCGAGTTGCATTGTGGGTATTGTAGGCATCAGGTTTTGATAAGGAAGCATTTGAGCAATAAAAAAGACGATTAGAACAGTATTGCGCATCAATTTGGATCCTTTTTTTAAACTGCCTGATAAAATAATGCCATGATAAAATAATGATTTAAACAGGGATCTGATGGGCTCACCTGATCTGTAGGTCCATGATGATCTGTCTCTTGTCCACATTTTCTGTGTAAACCTTGACCCCGTTGATCCTCAGGGGCTACCTCGCAAGAGAGGAAACCATTATGATCACTGCACCACTCCAGTCCATCAACACTGGACCAACACTTCCACTCCCCCCAAACCCACACTCGGTTAGCACAAGGTCGACCCCTCTCCTAAACCCCCCAATGGAAACTATTTATGAAACAAGCACACGTGTTAGCGACGTGTATGCATGTTCACGTTCAAGCACCCACACACCCTCACCAGCTGTCCCAACGGCACCTGCTTCCAGTAGTCTGTATTGCCACTGCTGTAACAACACATGATCAGTCTTAGAACCATGCAGGAACACTAAGAGGTGCTCACTTTCTCTCCCATGTCGATCTTGCTAAAGCAGAAGGTGCTGAGGTGGGCGTTCGACTCCTTCACTGCCGGCTCAATCGTCTCGCGGAACAGTTTCTCCACCAACTGGCAGATGTACGGCCACATCTGTTTCACTGTCTGAAAGGATACAGAAAGAGAAAACCAAACTTTAAAGGGAAATCAGAATAGTCTTGCTGGGACAAATGAAATTGTTTGAATTAAATGTTGCCCTTTTCCATCATAGAATTATTTTAAAGGGAATGTGCAAGACTGTGGGATATTAATGTCATTACATCAACATCACTGCCTTTATGCTTTTCTTGCTACCTCATACAGGAACATCTCTGACACTGTGAATGTATAATATATAGTTACTTTAAAATATTCAATAGGTAGTTCTATTTAAGTTGAACCTTGTCAGACTTAACAAACATCAAAGCAGGGACACTAGCAAATTCAATTCTGATGTCAGCATCTAGATCATTTTAATGTGTAGTCATGAGTGCTTTACATCCAGGTCGTTTGCCATGAGGATTCACAAGTGTAAACGCATCTCACAGTACTGCAGAAACATGGCTGAATGTAAAATGTGCGGCAATGTACAGTGGGGCAACATTTGCAGCCCCAGTGGGAAGAGGGGAGAGCAGAAGAGCGCCTTATTCTTTACCTTGTTCAGCCATTCCACTCGCTCTATATCTGGGAAGTGGACCTACAATGGAGAAAAGAAAGCAGATAATCGCTTGTCTATGTTGGTTTCAATAAGGCTGATAATGCAAAAATTTTTAAGGCAAGGCTTGCATTAAAACAACAAATTTAGGTTAAAGTTTGAAGATGTTAGATTTATCCTTTCAAATATCTCAACAAACCTAGCATTCTACATTGCTGCAACAATTCAACACTGTGATTACGCTATCATTACAAAAACAAGTCAAAGAAGAGAGGGCAGAGAGGGTTTAAATGAAGGGACAAGGAAGAACAATCTTCAAGCAAACATCATTGAAACCTTCATTATATCCATAAAGAATGCATTGTTTTTTTATCACGTTTCATTTATTATCATCTTTTTTAATGTATGGTGTAAAAATAACAGTCCAAACCTTAAAACCTACTTTTTTCTTGTGCATTAGTGCATTATTACCATGTTATTTGCCAAATACTATTGAATGTACAGATAATTAGAGAATAGAATTAGGATCTTAATACTGTGCTTTTGTAATGTTACTAAATTTCAAAATAAATCCAAAGTCTCCAGACCTCCATAGATCCACAATAGAATTGTGCTGTGAGACTGAGCTGCAGTTTGACTAATCTTCTTTAAACACCAAAGTAGATTGAGCATTGATTTAACATGAGCGGAAGTGCCTGGAATAAAGTCAATACCATGTGCACAAAGGTGTGCAGCAATGCAAACACCACCCTTACCAGATAAACAGCCATGCCTGTCCATCACTCTGAATTGAAGGTGTTTATTTCTCAACAGAAAGATAAAGTGATGCTTCTGGCTGGAGTGTTGATGAGATATGACATGCAGTGTGACAGCTACAAGGGACAGCACTATTCCTAATGGAGGCAGCAAAAGCGCTTAGCCAGCATTTATGTCAAAGTGTGGCTAAAGCAGTGCTAAAAACAGGAAGACAGGGAACAGAAAGTTCTAGTTAATGTGATAGATTTAGGCCTATATCTTTGTTACAAGTTGGAAATAATAATAATTCTCTGCAGGAGACGCTGGCATGGCTTCATTATTACACCTGAACCAGTGACCTTATTCACGAAAAATAGGTGAAGAATGGATGATACACCCAATGGGACATAGTGGAAGTGCTGGATGATAAAACCGAGCTGTGCAGCAGAAAGTGGGAATAAATGAAGCATCTTAATTATTCAGCTTGCTGTAAAACTGAAAAGTAATTGCAGTTTAAGTCTTGAAAGTATAATTAACAGTGTGTTTGGAAAGTAATCAGGACCTGGAAACAAACTTGAAATACAAACTTGTTGTTAATAAGACATTATATACAGTAGTTAATGATGATATCTGTATCTTGAAAAAGTAGAAAAGTACATTCAGGGATACAATAGACATCTATTTGATTCAGCTGATATATAGTATGTGTTTTTTTAATATGGCATGGTTTAACTTATTCACTGTTATTTTGACTGATTTTGACGTTTTTGCCATTTATTTTATTGATATTGCTATTATCTTTGTTTTATAGTGTGTTTGAATTGAGCCGCTTTCTGTGCAGACCCTAGGAAGACTAGCAACCACTTTGTGGAAGCTAATGGGGATCCAAATAAAGAATGAAGTATGTCCTACTGATTTCAGAGACATTTTGCTAACTTGTACTTGCAACTCATTAGTCACACAGAGAGAAGTGCATCTCAGTATTAAAAACAACACAGCTATAAGCAAACTGAGTGATTAGAAAATTGGAAAAATCTCTGCACAAAAGAATTGTGACAGATGCATCGGAGCACAGCACAACTTCAATAAAAATGACTATTTACTGCTGCTAATGTTCTATAACACTCTATGTATGATGTGTGTAATTGCCTCTTACATAGAACATTTCATAGTAGTATTTAATTTATGATTACATTATAAGATTGAAGATAAATAGTGGCAATTGTCCTTATTTGTCCTTATATGTTTTAAAGAAGTGTGTCTGCTCAAGGTGTTTTATTCATTCATTCTGTGACCCTCTTATTGGATAAGTTAGTCAGCATCGATGTATATATGGAACTGTTGTGATGCTTGCCATTTACCTGACGAAGCAGATCAAAAAGTCATAAATTAATAAATACACCAGCCGTCAACGAGACAGTGTGATACTAAACAAAGATCAATTTCGTTGCTTTTAGCGTAAGTAGCTGCTACAACAGCTAGCCAATGACTCACCCTGGGCGGATACAGCTGAGGGTATAAACTGGTACAAGGAGTGCTCTTAGCAGTAGGAGTTTGGAAATAGGGTCATTCCACTATGAACGCAGTGCCATGTAAATTAAGACTCACCTCTGCCTAGTGAGGAGAAACTGGCAATAGCAAAGATTTAGGTGCTATAACTGATGAAAGTCAGCACCCCTGATGGCATAGCTGTAAAAATGCAGTGATATATGCTCAGCTTGTCAGTCTAGGGGATGCCAATCAATCGCTGTAAAGTAGCCAATATTTGCATTTGCACCAGCCGTGATTTTCCTGAGATTTACAGCCGTCCACAGGCAGCTCTGAGTTGCTGGAGACAGTGCAGTTCACGAGCAGACCATGCACTGACCCTTTCTTAAGTTACAAATCAAGCACTTCATTTTAATGGCTACTTTTCAGGTTTATTGTTTTCTTAAATTATTTAAATGTATTGACAAAGGACATTTTGTGATGAACTGATTATATTTGTCTTATAATATGTCAGCAAGCAATGCATCATCAAGGCTGTATTGTAGATGTTGATGAAAGCCTTTTGTTAACCATATGGAGTGCACCCATCCATATGATGCACATTGCACACATAATTTGGGTGATATGAATGTAAGATGATTAAAGAGTGACACTGATCTGTGTTTTTGTTAATTATTTGTTAAGAAATGGCAGAGCAGATTCCAAAAACAAATCCAATGTGGCAGGGTTTACATTTTTATGATGTAAATTAAGGGAGCAAAAGCAGTATCGGCTCCAAATATCGGCACAAGAAAATCGGCAGCCCGTATCGGTCATCAGCATCGGCAATAGTAAATCCATATTGGTCGATTCCCTACTGTAAAGCCCTGGAAGGTGTAATGTGATTCCCTGTGATAAACAGCCTCACCAAGTATGACCAGATATGCATGTAGTTCTTGTCTTACAGTTTCTTATAAACCATAGACTTAAGGCATGGGGGAGGGCTAAGGCCATTCAATAATGACTTTTTCCTCAGTGGGATGCTGTTGCTACATCCCATCAAGCTCCTCCACCCTCATTTAAAAGCATTGATGCCTCCTCAGCCATGTGTCAGCAGAATACGCTTTTTATTGATTCCAAAACATTTGTTTGCGCTGAGCATGGGGCGATTTAAGTCCTTTTTGAAAAAAAGTCTTGATCCCTAAATAATAACTGTTTAAAAAGAAAAGTCTGTGTTTGACAAGCTCCTGTAAGAACGTTTTTTGAGCTACAGCAAAGGTTCTGGTATCAACTGAAACTGCACACCCAGCCAAACAAGTAGGTTTCGACCACATTAAACTATCATGTTGGAAAGGTGGTCATAACATGCCTACAAAGTCGGCAAAACTGTTTCAAACCTAAATGGACATTTTCAAACAGGTCCATAACCCTCTCACATCAAGATATCTAAATGAAGGCTATTTGGCTTTGGTGAGAGTCATTTACAGACATGTCTGCCACATGTTAGCTAGCTGTAGCCTAGGTTCAGAGTTCTGCATGAAGTGAAAATAATAAATATTGAAATTGTGACTATGTTATTATTATCACCTTTTTCCCTTCCCTGTTTCTGCATACTGTGGCAGCCTATCTTTAAATGTTGGCATTGTAGGAATTGGATGTGACTAAATACTGAACCTAAGAGCCCAATTTATTATGATACCATTTCATTTGTAATACCACATCACCTTTGTAGTAATGGCCCTGTGGCTCAGCATTGAGGTAAGTTTGATAAGAACAATTGGCACTGTTGTAGTTGAAAAATACATTTAGAAAAACCTAAATGCATTACCTTATTATAACACCCTAAAAAGAGCAAAGCCATTTACTTTGAGATGTTTCCCCTTGATGGTATAATCCAGCTCCCTCCAGACAGCAGTTTCAAACATGGTGTCTTACAAACTCTTTCAGTGGTGCTGGAGAGAAGTCACATAACATATGGCTGTGTGACAAAAATGAAGAGTTGCGCTGCAAAACATTAGATATTCATTTTGAGGGGATAACAGGGCCTGCAGCTATTCTTCACATATTTATCTCTGAAATATCAGCTTAGTTATTCTTTGTGTTTTGGTACTAGGCCTACTTGATTAAATGCAACCTGTGTTAGGGCTGGGAAATATATCGATGTTTTATCAATGTTGCGATATGAGACTAGATATCGTCTTAGATTTGGAATATATCGTAATATTGTAATACAAGTGTTGTTTTTACCTGGTTTTACAGGCTGCATTACAGTAAAGTGATGTCATTTTCTGAATTTACCAGACTATTCTAGCTGTTCTATTATTTATCTTTACCCACTGAGTCATTAAATCATTTCTGGAGAATATTTATCAAAAATCTCATTGTGTAAATAACATTTTGTTAAAGCACCAATAGTCAACCATACAATATTGTCACAATATTGATATTGAGGTATTTGGTCAAGAACATCGTGATATTTGATTTTCTCTATATCGCCCAGTGTTATCTTGTTGATTATACTGGGGCTGCTGAGGGTCTTTGGGGAGGTTTCAGGAGAGTTTTCAAAGAAACCCTAAACAATAAAGTGTTTACCATGATAAAGAAAAAGTAGGCTAAAGAACCCCAGTGCCATCTAACAATTTTGCCAAGATAACGTGTTGCAGTAATAGAGTGAGTTACGGCAAGAGAGATAGCAGTGTGAATCCCAAAATAACAGGGACCCTGTTGACATGTTTCCCTTACAGCGTGGTGTCTGGTTTACCATTGTACCCTGCTGTATTTAGACTGGGACTCAGTCTAATGTCACTGCTGGGGGTGGGGGGGGGAGGAACAGCTGCTTCATCATCACAGCTTTACAGCTCAACTCTGCTCCTCGTGCTTTTGTCAGCTGATTGTTTCTTCCTGGAAACTCAAAAATATTGTTCACAGACATACCAAATGCTCTTCAGAGAAACAGCTCAAGTAGGATAAACGACTGTGGACATTATTTCATCAACTGTATTTCACATTGTGTCTTACCCATGGTGGTAAATCAGAGGTCGTAAGACCCTGCTTGAGACTCCTCTCCTCTTGCTCAAAGAAAGCAAGAGCTCGGCTCAGTCGGCTGTTCTTCCCTCCAGTGATTCTCCTCCACCAGAAGAAGATAACAAGTCCAATCAACAGCCAGCTGAAACTGAACTCAAAATAGCCCAAAGCGTAAATAGGGAAAATCAGAACAAACGTTTTAGCAACGTGAACCCAGGTCTGTGTCAACTCGCTGGTCGAGGACACCGAGATATCCTCGGTTATGTTCCCCTCTGAAGGATGGGGAAAGTTGGCGCTGGGCTGCGCGGGGCTCGGCGCGATGTGTCCATTCTCCTTAGGTAGTTGGGCTCCTCGTTTATCTGTCATGCTGTCTCTAGATATGGCTCTGTGCTCCGGAGTCCGTCTTTAAACGGTTAAATGCGGATAAGGTTGGGTGACGCGGTTTCCATGTGCGAAGCGGTTCTTTTCGGGAGCCAGTTCTCACGTCGGCTCACCCGCACACCAGTCCATGGCCTCCGGGGGAATCGTTGGCATTGACCACTTTAGTTTCCGCAACGACTAAAAGCTTGGGAATGCATTCAGCATGGTTACAATTGGTGCCGCTGAGCCAGGCCAGTCCAGTCCAGTCCACAGCTGTACTCGCTCTGCCTCTACACAGGTTAAATGCTCATTTCCAAAAACACAGGGATCATGCACTGTGAGCGCTGCCAGTGCTGCCTAAAAAGAAAAGAACAGCGCCATCTGCTGCTCATTAGAGGTAAACACAGCTTGTAATAATCAATTGCACTTCGGTAACGATGAAGTACTTGTCAAATAGCTAGTTATTCTTAGCTAGCTAAACTTACATGTGGAATTGACTGTATTTCAAACAAGTAGCTTTAGCTAAGCTACTTTGCTATTAAATGCCAGAGCCGTTAAGGCCAAGACACGACTGGTGTGAAATGACGAGCACAGAGAAATCGATCAACAGACGACAGACATCTAAACTAAATCAACCCAAACATAACTAGCAGCATAAGATGTATTAGTAGTATCAATCATTACACTCGTTTAAACAACACCATTTGAATACTTTCAATACTTTTTTTTTTAAACACACATTTAGTTATAAAGTCATTGACCGTTGGCATGGCAACTGTTTTGGAGCCCAGTGATTGCTCTGCTGTTGACTACCAAGCCTGTTGTCAAGCTGAAGTGACGCATTCTCCATGGTTTCGACTAACTGCGCTTGCGCACAAGTGATTTACCATCATGGCGGCGTCGTTACAAACATATGAGTTGATTTTTGGCATTTGAAAGACTTCAACTGTAAGAACATAAGAGAACATGCATAGTGACAAGGTAAGTGCTTTTTACCATTAACCTTACCGTATACACACTAAAGATAGGGAATTATTTTTCAGTAGAATATCACCATGAACGCTGTGGTAGTTATCAAACGTTAATCAGGTAGGAAATAAAAGTTGTCTTGCTGATTGGCATGGATTTGGTTTGATATCATAGGAATATGTTTATGTTGTTTTTGAATAAATGTTGATATGGTCATCCAGTGAACATAAAAAAATGTACTTATTTAGAAAATAACCAAGGAAGACACATGGAGACCAGCTGATCTGAGAAGACACATCAGAGTAAGTTGTTTATGAAAGCATTGTACAATCTCATTGTACAATCATTGATTCAATCTCAATGTATATCAATAGACAACATTACATGGAAATAATACAAATGGTTTATTATTTTTTAGGAGGAAGGACTAGTTGATGACTATGTCAAGAAGCGAGATGACAATGAGAGAAAGCACCGTGCTGGTGAATCTACAGAAAGACGCCGCAGAGACCCAGAGAAGGAGTCCAGACGAGAGAGAGACAAGCCCAGGGAAAGTACAAGGGAGAGAAGAGATGGAGACAAAAAAGACAGATATGCAGATCAACTGAAAGACGGTTCTCTGGATAGGAGAGGTGTTAAGGAAAGGGATAGCAGAGATGACAGGGATAGAGAGAAGAGAAGGGAAAGAGACAAGTTGGTAGATGGAAAGAGGTACGATGGTGATTACAAGAGGAAAGAAAGGGAGCATGAAAAGGAGAGAGACAAGGAACGACATAGAGATAAAGAGACGGAAAGGAATAGAGAAAGAGGCAATGAGGAGGGCAAGGGCAAAAGGAGGGAAGAGAGAGACAAGGAGAGACGGAGAGAAGAACGAGACAGAGAGCACAGGACTGAAAGGGAGAGACGGAGACACGAGGAAAGGGGAGATGGAGAAAGAGATCGAATGGAAAAGCAGGAAAGAGAGAAGAGAGATCGGCATCGAGAGAGAGAGCAACCCAAAGATGAATATGAATTCAAGAGGAATGATAAAGAAAGACGAGAGAGGCATGAAGACAGAAAGCGTTTGGAAATGAAGGAGGAAAAAGGTAAGGCCACAGTAGTGTGTGCACATAACTTGATATATTCACAGGATTATAACTTATGTATGGGGAAATTTCTGATTTCAGTGCACAAAGAAGAACAGAGAAGACATGGAGAGGGGAAAGAACGGAGACCCAAAGAAAGAGGATATGTAAGCACCTGCAGTAATATTCATCAGTATTTTGCACTTTGAATCCATTAATTAATTTGCCTCAACAGTTGAGCATTTCACTTGTTTTGTATGGGTAAATGTAGTTCCTTTGGTCACAATTGTTTTACTGGTGTGGATTTTTGCGGTTCTCTAGGATGAAAAGCGGAAGCATAACAGTGAATCCAGGGAGTATCTAGACTTGAAGGGGTCCGGTAAAGAGGTCAGGCATCATGGGGGTGACAGAGATCGAGCGGAACAGGACAAACACAAAGAAAGAAGGCACAGAGAGGAGGAGAAACCAGAAAGAAATCAGAACAGAGATGGGACAAAGTCCAAGATAGCAGCGTCTGACAAAGGTCATAAACATGAGACTAAAACTGAGGTTTGTATGGTCATAATTTGCCTATACTGTAACCATTTCCTGTTTAGGGTTCCCTAATGATGGCCTTTTCCCTCCATGTGTCATTTTTATAATCCAGGATGTGGCAAAGGTATCTGAGCACCAGACAGCTGGTGTGAACGATATAGGAGAAACAGAGGAGCCTGTAAGATGCTTGGGTACTTTGCTGTGCATTTCTGGGGGATTCTTTTTGTTTTTAGTTAAGCAGTGTGTTTTTTCTCATTGATAACTGGCTGAAACATAAACAGTATAATCTCACAGCTACATTTCGGTTGCTTGCATGAAAACAAACAACGTTTCAGCTCAAGCTGCAGCTTCTTTTTTGAACTTATGAGCTGAAACTGAAAAAATGAACTGATTGCAAGTGAATTGGTGTTTTTATGTTTGGTTAGTGAGCCATATGTGGTCTGTACTGCATGTTATGCACTCATTTTCTTTGGCACTACTTTCAGCTTCAGTTTCACTTTAGTGCTGCATCATCTCAAAGAATTTCTGCATCTTTTGTTTTAGAAGTGTTTAGGATATTTTATATTGTGTGCATGACTGTAACGTTTGCAGGTTGCCAATGATGAAGATTTGGCTGACCAGCAATATGAAGATGACTTTGAGGTAATAAGACAACATTTAAGTTATGAAATAGTCTACATACTGTAAAACCAAAGTCTCTTGTTTCTAAGTTTTCCCATCATGTTTTTTTCTTCTTTTTAAACATTCATTTACTTCAATTTTATGTTGCTTTTGCATGCTGTAATCGATTAAAGAAACTGGTGAGTATTCAGACGCTTTTACGAGTACGTCCATTTTTATTATTCCAAAGTTTGTGCTCATAGCATCTTTATTTCTTTGTGGTAAACATATTGTATGTAAAAAATGATGGGATTTCTCTGTTGAAAGGATTATGAGGAGGATTTTGAGGAGATGGAGAGCGCAAGTGAAGATGTGGACGAGGAAGAGCCACAGCCTCCAGAGGTGGGTGAAGAGAGGGAGGAACTAACAGAACAAAAGAGAAAGGAAATCGAAGCAATTCAGAGAGCCATGGATGAAGAGAACGACAGAGTCGGAACCGCTCAGTCCAGACAAATTCCGAGCAAAGAGGAGGAAGAAAGGCCTAAATGGTCGGGAGGTACAGTTCTTTCTTCTGTCTTATCAATCCAAAACATGTTTTAACTAAAGAATGAGATGTTAGTGCATGTTACAGTGGACCATGATTTCTTTCTTCATGTCTGATCTGAAGAATTAGAGTGGATCTAATGCATCTTCGCTGCTCTGTTTATAGGGTCTGAAAAGAGCCAGAGTAGAGCCTCCCCGCGTGGGAAGTTTATCGACTTTGTGGCCGCAAAGCAGCGTGAAGTCAGCAAGAAAGTTGCCACAAAACAGAAGTAAGTGAATTTGCAAAAAAACATTCATGTTAAATGGTTTGTAATATGAATAATATGATACTCATGATGACTTCCTTTTTATGATTTGAGGCACTTTTGTCTTGGAATCTTGAGCAAGGATGCATCTTCCATGTGTTTCTTAAATTGCTCCCTCAATGTGTTTTTTTTTCTGACTACAGGAAACGCAGTACAGAGCTTCTTCGCTTAATTGATCTGGATTTCTCAATGACGGTCTCGTTGTTGGATCTGCCACCTGTTAATGAATATGACATGTATATCAGAACCTTTGGAACTGCGAACACTAAGCAGGTCAGTATTTGTTCTCTTTTACTTTACATAGATACATGTAACCGAATAATAAAAGACAAAAAGAATAAAATATAGCTACATAAAATGGCTATAGTCCATGTCTTAATAACGTCTTCCTTGTCAGGCTTATGTTCAGTGTAATGAGGATAATGCAGACAGGGACATCCAGACAGAGGAGATAGAGGTGTGTGAGAAGTGGACGCAGCATCCTCCAGAACACAATGGAGCCTGTGAGGGTAAGGAAAAGCCTGCTAAAAGGATTTTTCTCAGATGAAGTCAGTGTTTAAATGTAAAGTTCATTAACAGTGTTTTTTTTTGTTATTTTTATACAGATCCAAACCTATCCCAGGAAGCACGAGACAAAAGGGAAATTAACTTTGATCCGCGGCGTCTGACAGCATTTCTGCGCTCCGCCTCTCAGGTTATCTCTCATACACAGTTTTTAAAATGAAACACTTGTTTTTTTAAGGTACATTTTTTTTGTGGCCAAAACTAACGTCTGTTATCTTTTGTGACTCAATCAAGGTCATGGTTGTGCTGCTGGAAGAGGATCGGGCTGAGAAAAAATCCCTGAGCAAGCCGAGGTCTCAGACCGACACGCTGTCTTTCAGCGATGGAAGATTACAGCTCAACACTAAGTTGCCTTTTCTTTATGGTAATGTATGCACAACAACCAGAGAAATTCATTTTGTTCTTACTCTAATTGTACTGCCAAACCACTTTGTTCTCATTAGTATTTTATTAGTTGGTTGTACCTTTTGGATTGCAACTGATCACAATATGCTGTATGCTCTCAATACTACTTCCCACGGCTTTTTGATTGTAAATTGCAGGTCGCCGCATCAGCCTGGTGCACTTCTCTCAGGTCCAGAGGCACACCATGATGTCAGTCCACAGCCCTACAACGAAGCCCAGTGCTATACGTCTTGACTCCTGCACCATCATCTGCATCTGGAACATTTGGGAGCCGTCCAGACCTCAAAAGGTCCTTGTTTACGAATCTGAGGTGACATTTTCAAGTTCTTTTTTCACTTGTTTGTTTAGTGACATATGAGCAAGGCTATTATTTATTTGCTCAAATTCAATAAGTTCTACACACTAAACAGTAATCATCAGGCCTCGTTGCTCTGCTAACAATTACAATAGTAATTCTCCATATTTCATTATAGGAGTATCTCAAAAAAGGATAGTCTTACAATGCACCACAACCATTTGTTTTGGTCTGAAAGCTAAAATCTGCCAATACCTACTAAAGGAACTTAAGTCACCTCACCCTTAACATCCACAAACATGCCTATACACTGCCACACTACACACTGCCACTGACAGTAACTCCATTTAATGCTTAATGCAGGTGCAGTGTTGCTGCTTCAGCCCTGGAAAGGCCATATTGGTGTTTGCAGGCACATCAGTTGGCTCTGTGGTGCTGTGGGACCTGAGGGAGCACACTAGTGACCATTATAGTTTGAAGATAGGGGAGGATGAGTGGACTTTCCGACAGCCTACCTTCTCCACTGGTAGGTTAAAATTTAGACCTCAATTCAATTTTAATACAAACAACAGCTGCTGGTTGAGACAATAATACCGCGGATGAATTCCTGTTTGTGCTACAGAGTTTGAAACAGAGATTTCCCCAAAAATTTAACAATTTCACTCATGCCCATATTATAATTTTCCTATGTTTTGTGTGCCTTTTTCTTTTACTTTCTTCTCTGTTCCACTATACCTATATAAAAATATAAAAAATCCTGGTTAAACAGCAACAATAACTGGATGAATGGACAGATTTATCACAAAAGAAATAATTCATTCCTTTAAGGTCGACATGAATTTTACATAAGATAGATGTCTTGAGCAATAGCAGTGGGGATTTTGCAACCAGTTTTTGCAAAAACTAGTAATATTACCGCTAACGGAAGCTAGACAAAATATTTAAGCCATTTGTTAATTAAATTGTTACCTTCTAAGGCGTTTTTGCTGAAATCAGAAGCAGTGTAATTTTCTCTTGCATGTAATTTGCCTTGGTGTGTTTGGTACATACAATAAACATAAAAAGAGTATAAACTATAAACAATAGAGCAAAGTATGACAACAGCCAAGAATAGAAATATAGAATAGAAATTGCAATTTTGCAATTTAAAAATATGTAAAAGACCCTATAACAAATATGTACAATATAACTGTTTTGGAAAGGAAAAGAAGGTTGTACGTTTTTGTGCATTGTGTGCAAAATATCAATCATATCTTGAAATCAGTGCTTTTCAAGCCTTTAAATATGCCATGTGATTGGTCATGCTAATTCCATGCAACCTTACACCAAGCATGTGTTTTCCAAGCTTTTTTTGTCTGCCTTTATTTTGAGAGTATAAAGCCCCTTGATCTTTCACTCGGTCATCTTTGTTGTTGTGCATTTCACTTTTTGCATTTCAAGAAAATAAAAGTATGCTGATAAGTAACAAACATCCTTATTTACTGTACTTTATGATTATTCCCTTTCTCTCACTTATTCCCAAGACTATTTTCTTACATAACAGTGGGGATCATTCAGTGTGTGCTGACATCCTCTGTTTGTCACCTTGTCAACACAGATGCAGTGATGGCCAGTTCAGGCCATTTTTCATCTGTGACATCTGTAGAAGTTGTCCCCTCCACTGTAGCAGGGGGGCTGAGGCCAGAGGTCCCACTTTTGGCATCTGAGGAAGGTATGGGATGGTATAGGAATGGTTAACACATTGATTGAAGATCTTGTGCATTGTTATAAATATGCCATATGTTTCTGCCATTCACAGTTGGCTTTATGTTTAATGTCTATTCTGTTTCATAATCCAGAGTCGTCAGGATTGTCATTCCAGTTGGCTTCTCTGGATGAAACTGGGGTTTTAAACTTCTGGGTGAGTTGGGAAACAAAACAAAATAAATCCTACATGTAATTTCTACACCAGAGGTTTTCAAACTGTGGCTGGAGAGTTGAAGGTGGGTGGGGGGGGTGGAAGTGGGGGGCACGGAGGGAGAGTTGTGATGAGATGGCACAGGTGATGTGAAATTTATATATATATATATATATATATATATATATATATATATATATATATATATATATATATATATATATATATATATATATATATAAATTTAAGTTGTAGCCCAAAGCTGACTCATTGACTTCATGGCAACATTATGCTACCCATTTACATTCGTCAAAAATATAACAACTGTAGTTTCAAAATTGTCAACATGATTATATCCCAGATAAAGTAAGACAAATAATATTCGTTGGAGTGACACAATCCATTCAGGTCAATTCAAACAAATATCAACTCAGGCTCAGATTGGCACATAATGGTGTGATTTATTTATTTTCCTTGATTTATTTGTTCATGTACAAATATTGAGTGGACTTTGAAAACTCTCAACCCCCTCTACACAAACAGCAAAGTCATGGACTTGCATGATTTCCTCTTTGTGTCCTTTAGGTGGTAGTGGAACTCCCAAAAGCCAACGAGGCAGGCTCTCCAACAGATCTAGGTAAGGCAGTCACGTTTTACAGCACTCCTTCTTTTTCCACATACATACTCGTCTTTCTCGCAAATGTGGTACTAGCTTCAGTCTCTCTCTCTCTCTCTCTCTCTCTCTCTCTCTCTCTCTCTCTCTCTCTCTCTCTCTCTCTCTCTCTCTCTCTGTCATGCAGGGCTCAGGCCCGGCGGCAAAGTAAAGTTACTTCACAGCTCCCAGCTCCTCACTGCTGAGAGGTGAGATTGATAAATAGCTTGTGATCATCCGTCACTGACAACCAATAGGCTCAAAATACCCTTTTGCCCAGCGGAAAGCAGCTGCTCTGTCGTGGTCATACGATCTTGTTTGTTAAGTACTGTGGGCTGTTGTTTTTGTCACCTTAACATTTGATGGGAACATATCCGTGGTCATATATGTACAGTGTGAATGTGATGAGGTGTTGTGTTCCACTACAGATTTGTTTTTATGAATGTGGTAACCTTTGACATCCAGTTTGGCATATTTCCCCCTCTCTTGGTCTGTCTGTCTCTCAGGGTATCGCCACGCGATGCAGCGAAAACAGGGTTACTGACACTTAATTTCAAATTCCTTCCAACAGACTCCAATCAATTCTTTATCGGCACCAACATGGTGAGCATTATCTTGCCTGGCTGGCACAGTATCATTCAAATTGATCCTCTTAAGAGATTTGGAAAATATTACCACCCCAATGCCCTACACTTGTTCTGTGTCCTTTTTTAATAGTGTATAATTTTTATCAGGGTCTGGTCAATCATGAAACAAGTCACGGTTTGAAGGCTCCACCGAAGTTTTACAGGTTTCAGGAGGCCGGAGTCCGACCGGTTGATGTCACCTCAATCCATTTCTCTCCCTTCAGGCAACCATTGTTCTTGGTGAGACAGATTTTTATTTTATTTTTTTACATAAAAATTGTTTTCCCCCCCAAATTAGAAAATTACATTTGTTTGCCTGCATGAAAATGTGAACAGGGGCAGTGGTTACACATCAGTGGCCCATAATGATTTAATGGAAGAATGGAAACAGCTCTTATTTTTCTGGGTGCTTTGATTAGAATTCATTCTAGAGATTGCAATTTTATAAACTTTTTTGCTATTGCAACAAATGCTTTGCTAATACAAACATCATTGAAATATACTAAATGTAAGATATAAGCTAAAACAAAACTATACTATATGATTTTTCCCTGTCCTTATTCCAGGTGGGTTGTGGGGATGGCAGCATAAGGCTGCATGCAGTTAGTCATGAGCAGCCTGTGGCAGAGTGGAAGAACAGTACAGCTGGTGAACCAGTGGTTTCACTGCAGTGGACCCAAACCAGACCAACAGTCTTCTGTGTGCTCGATGCAGCCTCTAACCTCCACATATGGGACCTGCTGAAAAATGACAGCGAGCCTGTGGTCACTGAAAGGATGGACTCTGACAGGTAGCATCAGACAGACATGAGGGAGGATTGATGATATTACATGATATTAGATTTGTAATATTGATATGTGGTGTTCATTTTCTGCTGTCTTCTCAGGGTGACAGCCATGGCTGTGTTTGGAGACTCGGGACAACAAAACACATATTCAGGAATTGCACTGGCACACGAATCAGGAAATATAGAAATGCAGTATTTCAAAAGACATTTTACAGTGGCCATTACTGCAGAAGAGGAGAAGTTGGAAAGTGTTATGATTGCAGCCTTCTGAAACAATGCATCTTGTATTTGGACTGATGTGTGTGTGTGTGTGTGTTCATTCAAAATATTTACTAAGACTCTGGAAGAGCATAAAGATTAATTTATAAATCTTTTTTTGTTACAGTCACTTTGTATCTATGTCATATTTACTTTAAAGACTATTTGTAGATACTTATACATCAACATCGCTATTAGAAGAATGTGGCAGAATACCAATTTTCCTCCACAGGGGCCACAATATCAATTCATATCTTCCATTAATACTGTACATTATAAGGAACATATTGTAAATGCGTGTTGATGTAAATATTTGTATTAACTAACTTCATTTTTATACAATAAACTGACTATATCCGTATGTTTCCTCAGCGGTACAGCCCTGTGTTTTATTTAATTTATTTAATTCAGAAAAAAACTACTTATATTTTCTGAGACACCATTTTGTTGCTTGAAGTTAAAATTGTGCGACTTGCTGCCATGGATGTAGCCAAGCGACCGGTTGCCTAGCAATAAAGACGTAGCCCTTTGACGCAGGGACCCCAGAGTACAAACTTTTATCACAGGTAAGCTAGCTTTGTTTTTTGTTTTTAGCTAAATAACTGTGTAATCTACTGCTATATTCGAGCTACTTTAGCTACTCGTGTTAAACACAAGTCTTAGTTTAAGCACATTTTAGGCTGATACCTAACGCTATAAATCTTCAACTTTATAGATGACTCAAAAACAAACTGATTAAGTTAGCAAGTCTTTAGATAGCTAAAGGGGTAGCTGAAGGTGAGTTTGCGATTTGTTTATTTGTAGCATGTTACATTTTGTTAACTACCATTTTTTAAAGCAAATAAGAAAATTATATATATTTACATTCTTTTGTTTGTTAGTGCCCTAGTAAATGTCACATAGCCACCAGCTAAAAAAAGAATTGTGGAAAAAAGTGCAGAAGGTCAGTGGATGCAGCAGAGTCAGTCTTGTGTAGAAAATGGTGGAGATGGTGGTGCCAGGAGAGGAGATGAGAACAACAACAGTACTGGTCCCCAGTCCCACCCTGAGGCTGTTGTCTCAAGAGAATGGGGCATCAAATGGAAGAACGCATGGAAAGCAGAATTTGTTCAAGCAGGACGTAAAGCAAGCTACTGGCAAGGTAGACCATGATGCATACTTGCTTTGTGCACTTTCAGACATTTTACACACCTTATATGCTTTCTCTTTATCTGACTCTCTAGGTAAAACACTCTGAAAGCAAGCAGCATGTGTTTACTCATGGTCTTCATCACCTACAGCATTTCTCCTGTGACAGCCCTGTGCGTTTTATGATGTATTCTGAAGCTGCTGCAGCATTCATTAGCCTCCATTCAGACAACACAGTTTGCCTTTACATAGCTGATGGCAACAAGCAGACCTCCTTAGCACAACTCCCTTTTATGGGCCTGACCGCCACAAAGATCCGAGGCGCTCTGGTGGGTTGGGGCCCAGGGCCTGTCTTCACACTTCTGGATAGTGAGTTACGCTCCATGGATGCTGCCCACGATGCCCTAGACATACGTGTGTGTCAGGCTGCAGAGCACTCCACAGAATTGGTGACTGCAGGTGAGGGGAACGTGTGTGTGTGGTCCGTGATGCTCATGAGGTGTAAGGTGAAGATACAGAAGGAGCTGCAACACAGCACTTTCACTCAAATGGCGTTGGCTCCCCCACGATCTGACAGGCCCCACAGAGCCTTTGTTGTGTGCGGGCAGGTCGTAACGTTGGTCGACCTCGATGCCGGGAAAGTTTTGGAGCAGAAGAAGGATCTCTGCTCACGGTGTGTATGGGTACATGTGATGTGCATCAGACTGTGATTGGTTGAATTTGAATTTTTTAGCATAAAGATATGTTTTACAGAGATATCACTGCAATGGTGTACTGCTCTCAACTGGACTGTTTGATCACTGCATCTCAAGAGCTCTCCATTAGAATATGGGGTCCAGATTGGGAACTTCGTGTGGCTTTTGTAGGACATAATGGTAAAGCAAAAATGTCTATCCAAATTATGTTTGTCCCTCTTTATGATTAGACATCATGTTGACATTTTCTGTTTTATTTGTGTCTAGGTATGGTGAACTCTCTGTACTACTGCTCTGCATTAGGCATGCTGTTATCAGCCTCTGTAGATTGTACAATCCGTTCATGGAACGTGGAAAAGGGTGATGTGGTCGAGTGTGTCCACACAGAGCAGACAAACCCTGCATTGTGCATAGGTGGCACTAAAAAGGGAGATACTTTCTTCTCCTTCTCTCACCAGGGAGTTGATGTCTGGACCTTCAGAACCTTGTACACCCTACACTGTAAACTCAAAGGGGATGAAAGAGCCCCACTGAGACAAATCCTAGTCTCCCCCTTTCCTGCTCCTTACCCTACACGAGTCCTCTGTGTGAGTGGTTACAGTGATATCATGCTTGTGGCTGCAGAAACAGGAGCAGTTTTGACTTCATTCAAGGCAGAGCAGAGGATTTTGTGTGCTGACTACTGCCTGCAAAAAGAGATTCTGTTGGCTCTGACTGACACAGGCACGGTGCTCCAAGCCAACACACTCACTAATCCAATAACTTTGATGAAAGAGTGGAAGAGGAGTGGTCAGGGGCCCTGGAACAACACGGACCATATGACTGAGCATGACACCCAAAATCTGCCCATACCTGGCCCGGCTTTCTGCCTGATTCTCTACAGTTATGTGGTTGAAACACAGGGAGCTCTAGAGGAGTGGAGGAGTTTGCAGGAGAGAAGAGGATGCAGTCACAGGAATGAGGCCGCTCTCGATGATGCCAAGAATAGGTGAGCATTTTGTCTGCTTTTAAATAACATTTATGTAAATATACTATGGATCTAAAATATCTTAATTTCAGCAAATGTGATTGTACTTGACAGGTTTTTGATCATTCTCGGCCAAAGTGGAGGCTGTGTGAGTGTTCTGAAAATTGATAATGGGAAGGTCTTGCAAAGGATGCCAGCACACAATGGCCAGAGAGTCACCGCATTGCAGGTGTATCCTGAGAATGGTTACCTCCTCTCCACAGGTATTTCCCAATGCAACTTTATTGCCTTTGTATACTTGTCAGTTATGACTTAACAACTTTACCCCAATCACTAAGGTGAGGACATGACAGTGGTGGTGTGGAAGGTTTACCCCTACATCCAGGAGTGTCTCACCCAACAGCTGAGCCTGCACTGTGGCCAGTCTCCAGTCTACCTGGCAGCACTAGGGCCCAAGCTGGCCATAACCTTTCAAGAGCCCAACAGTGGCACCTACAACCTGAGGCACTTTAACCTACTCAACCAGAGTGAGACATGCCCACCCAAGGAGGGACATTCAGACTCTTTCACAGGTCACCCAAAGTTATTTGTTTGTGTTCATACTGAATCGATTGTCTGTTGTAGATGGTGTTGTGTTGTTTATATGTGTGTGAGTGACTGGGTGTTTGCACTTGCAGGATTGTGTGTGTGTCCTGATCTGGAGGTGTTTGTCTCCAGCAGTCTAGATGGGTTAGTGTGTATCTGGAATGAGGAGAATCACCTCATCAGGTTGGAGCTCATTACCTGCCACTGATCTCCTGCAATGCAGATGTGAAAAGCATGCAGTCATTCAGTAAGGTATGTCTATTTATGTATCTTTGACCCCTCCAGGACGCTGCACCTGAATGCAGTGCCTGAGTGTCTGGCTTACAGTGGGTTTGGAGGGCAACTGTTCCTTGGCATCGGAGGGGATCTGTACAGGATGAATTGTGCAAAGTTCCTGCCGCACAACTTTCAAAAAATGGTAACTAGTCAGTTTACAGTGTGTCTGATGGATGTGTGGGAGTAATTTAACAAAAGCTGCAAAATATAAACCCATTTTGTCCCATTTTATTTTCACAGCTCCTTTACACTTATTGTGCTGAGCCCCTTCCTGACATGCCTATCATCGAGAATCAAGAACATTCCTGCAAAATAAAGTAAGATTTACTCATACTGCATATACAAAATAATCTAAAACAAAGCCCTGATAAGAAATGAGCAAAATTGGTGCAAACAGGAATGCCAGCCCAGACAGAGATGAGGGAAAGGAATTGCTAGCCATCACCAGCAATTTGTTATTGACCGAAGACAAATGGAGACAGAAGGTGTGTGTGTGTGAATTGGTGTATTTAAAGACAATGCATGTCAGTGGCACATTGAAAACTGTATTCAAATACCTAGAATATCTTCTCCGTCTGTCTTCTTCAGGAGTGTGTAAGCTCAGTGACCTTGGACATGGACCTTGCTGCACTCCTACAAGGCTCAGTAAAATGCCGAAAAGGGAAGCCACCCAGTACAAAGGAAACCAAGAAAGAGGCTTTTGATCATTACATGAAGATAATATATGGGTTGCCCCTGAATATTAAGGTTTCTTATCTTCCTTTCCCCACTCATTTTACCTGTTTCCTGTCCAAGCATACACAGACTTTTGCTTAATAGCTTTATAGCTTTTACCCTTCCCTTAACACACTGTGGCAGTCTGAAGCTAGCTCATCAGCTTAAAGGTCCCATGACATGCTGCTCTTTGGATGCTTTTATATAGACCACAGTGGTCCCCTAATACCATATCTGGAGTCTCTTTCCCAAAATTCAGCCTTGGTGTAGAATGACAACCACTAGAGCCAGTCCCACAATGAGCTTTTTTTAGTATGTGCCATTTCTGAGTCTGTAGCTTTTGAGGAGGAGTTTGAAATCCATGATGTGTCTCTCTCTCTCTCTCTCTCTCTCTCTCTCTCTCTCTCTCTCTCTCTCTCTCTCTCTCTCTCTCTCTCTCACTCTCGCTCTCTCTCATGGGTGGGCCAAATTGTCTGGACAGGCAAAGCAGAGAAAGGGGAGGTAACCTTGCCCCTTATTACGTCATAAGGAGCAAGATTCCAGATCGGCCCATCTGAGCTTTCATTTTCTCAAAGGCAGAGCAGGATACACAGGGCTAGGTTTACACCTATTACCATTTCTAGCCACTGGGGGACCATCGGCAGGCTGGGGGGGACGCATATTAATGTTAAAAAAACCTCATAAAGTGAAGTTTTCATGCCATGGGACCTTTAAAGGTGTAATAGAACGGTCATGTCTGCAAGTCAATATCCAAGTCAAAATACAATATTAATCTACAAGCCCAATTCTCAAAAAATTGCCATATTTCTTAAAGTAGCATCTGCGTGATAAGAATGTGGTACTATTTATCTTAGGTGTCTTGTGGTAGTACTTATCTTATCTTATGTTTATTACAGAGAGAGATGTGCCATTAATAAGGTAATCCCCGTGTTTTCAGGTTGATTTGGGCGACACCTCTGACCCAGATGAACTTGAGATACCATATGACGACAAGCCCTGTAAGCTTCCTACCTTAGAGAAGAAAGTCCACCATGATGCTAAATTAAAGGTCCCTGTGAATGTGGAGAAAGAAGAGGTAAAAACTGTTACCATAATGCACCTTTTAGAATTTTGTTGCAGACTTTTACAGTTCACAGTTTTATAAAAGTTTCTGAACGTAAGTTTACATGTACAGTAATTGACAGAAATATGTGTTGTTATATTCAGCCAGCTAAATAAAATAGTAAGCCGAAAAGAAGCAAAGTTTTGATCTGTATCTCTTACTTCAGGAGGAAAAGGCTCCAACAAAGAGATCTAAACCAAAGACACCGAAAAAAGTCAATCCAAGGCCTATTGACAAATTCATACCCAAGTTTCTGAACGTAAGTTTACATGTACAGTAATTGACAGAAAAATGTGTTGTTATATTCAGCCAGCTAAATAAAATAGTAAGCCAAAAAGAAGCAAAGTTTTAATCTGGTTCTCTAACTTCAGGAGGAAAAGGCTCCAACAAAGAGATCTAAACCAAAGACACTGACAAAAGTCAAGACAAGTCCTGTTGACAAAGTCATACCCAAGAAACCTGTCATAGTGGAGAAGTATGAAGAAGTAAGAGCATGTATTGTGTTTATTTCACAGAGACCAAAAGAATGCATAATACTAACTGTGTGCATCTATCTGTATTTCTGTGCTTGCCCACGTAGCCTCCAGAGATAATTTCTCCGATAGAGCAACCCAAACCACCTCCTCCCCGTCCAAAGACCACAACACCACGCATACAACCACCTCCACCCTCACACCCACCCCTACACCCATCCCCACCCCCACCCCCACCCCCATCGCCACCACGGGAACCCAGCCCTGAGGTGCCAACGTTTCTCAAGCAGTTTGTAAATGCAGGCTGGTTAAAAGACCTGTATCGTGATCACAAGGTAACCTATGCCAAGCATCTTTACCTGCCATTAACCACGCAGTTATATCATGCACAATGGCACAAACGTTCAGATCTTGACAAGGTGTGTTTGTGTGCAGTGCATCCCAAGCACCCTGTCTCCAGAAGATTTCTCCTTGCAGCTGCTGGGCCGTCTAAACAACTGCAGCGCTACGTCTAAGATAGAAATCCTTACTGCACTGCAGGAGCTGCGCAGCCAGGGACTCTTACAGAATACAGACGAGTTTTACCAAGGCCTCACTGACCTGGTGCCCGGGTTTGTGACACCTCACATGGTACTGTATATTCAGCATCAAGATCTCCATCATTGCATTTTAAGAAGTAGATGTGTCTAATGTTTTTTTTTCTTTTGGTGTGTGTTTCAGTCACCTGCGCAACGGGTCATGCTTGTTGAAACATTGACTCTACTGGTGCGTCTTAGGTCTGCCAGCTATGAGCTTGTGAAAAAGCTTCTCACACTGCTGGCTTTTAAAAAATTGGGTCTCCGGTGAGTCCATCAAGGTTAGAATAACAATCAATGATAAGTCAGGCATCCTAACGCTTATATTTAAAGCTTTATGCTGTATTTCATATTTTTAGATATGAATGCAAATGACAACTTGTTTTCACTGCCTCCAAGTTGCAAAATATTGCAGGTTTAATCTAAGAAACTGTAATATTCTGAGTGTAATTAATAACTTTCTAAACTGACTAAAAGTATGTATTTATATGGTTGTCCTGTCAATAGAGAAACACTGCTGCGCATGCTGACTGCTTTAGCTGTAAATGAGGCTGAGCAGTGGTTGTTGCCAGAGCTGGAGAGCTGGGACTCGGAGCTGCAGGACCCTCGGGACATCTGGAAGAGTCTCCATGACAAAGCAGACTCTTGGCTGGAGTTATGGATCTCCAAATACAAAGTAACAAACACGTGTTTCATTTAAAGCTCTCTAGCTGTTAATTCTTGTTTTAATTTTAGAAAAAAAAAAACATCTCTCACATTCATTATCACCATCTAGCAGTGAGTATTTTTAGAGTGTTTTTGAGCTTGACAAAAAGGACAGGTGTTTGAAAGCTGAGAGGCTTTCGCTTTTTGAATCAGCTCTCCACTGCTTCTGATGGCCTTTACTGTAACCTAAACTCCTCTAAATAAGGACTGCATGAGAGCCTATGTTAATGTTGTTCACTAGCATGGCCGCTGGTCCCGTGACTGGTTTTGGCTTGCGACTGTAAGTGATTACTGCTCTCCCTCTTTCTTTCCATGCCACCAGGAACATAATAGGTTACTGTACCTTAGGAGTACAGCAAAGTGGAAGCCGTCAATTTTTAGCATGGTGGATGTGCTAAATTATTTCTGCTGTGTCCAAAAAGAGGAGTACAAAAAGGCCCGATATGTTGCACCTGCTGGTCCCAAAAGGACAGTTCTTTTGCCCCTATATGACTGGTATGTAAAAGTCATACGGTACATATCGTCATTTCCTTTGCAAAAGGTTGCCTACGACAGTGTTTTAATGTTCTGTGTTGATTTCTATAGTAGTTCTAAACCAATCCTTCGTCTAGGAGAGACTTACAGCATGGCCAGGGTATGGCGTCCACCAGGTAAGATTTCACTTAGCAACAACTTCTGATTATAGAATTTAACTGGTATATAACATTTAATGCATTCTTTTTATTCAGGTTTAATTCTTCCTCCCCTGAGAAGCCGCCCCTTCCTCATGCACTTTCCCAATTTCATCTCTTTGCCATTATCGCGGGTCACTCTTTGCCCCTTTCACATCTACTCGGACAAGGACTGGGTAAAGGCCTCACCTCGCCGCTACTTCATTCAACAGCAGTCGCACGTAGAGTACTACAGATGATGCCTTTTACTCTGTATCACTCCCATTAACACCGGATGAGCCATAACAAACATTAGTTTGTAATATGTTCATTATTTTTGACAGTTAAATGACTCTTAAAACTTTTCTTCAAAGCTTTCTGAGTGATTTATTTTGTGACTGACAGTATGTAAATACATTCATGTGGTTAGAGGGTGTTTTGGTACAAGCATTTCCTGTAATGATATTTTTTTATATATACAGTAAGTAGGATGAATACATTAAAGCATAATCCTTGACATTTTAAAACATTCAAGAAATACAGTGACAAATAAGTCAATTAGAAAAGCACATTACTCATATTGGTAATGTATTGATTTAAAATAAAATATTTTGCAGTTGCATTCATTTCCTGTTTAAAGAACAATTATGCAAATACTTGGCAAACACATTGCAAACCACTGTCGAACTTAGTATTACTTAGTATGTACATGTAGTAAGTGATCAGATACTGAATATGAATGAGTGCCTTGCATAAAAAAGTACTGCTTCAAACAGAAGGATGATAATAGTTGTATTCCATCTGTCCTGTTCATCTGATTATAAAGCACAAAGTCATTTTTGGTACAAAACCAGCATATGCAACAATTGAATTTATACATTCAACAAGTGGACTTATTAAAGTACTTATAGCACCATTATATTGAAGCATGGGTTATCTTCTTACAGCTTTTTACAGTTAGCTTTTTACCTGTAGCACTTTGAGATTTGTTTAAATGTAAAGTGCATTACAAATAAAATGTATTATTATTGTTATCACTGTCCTTCCAAAGGAGTAGAAATTATTGTATGTCCAATTGTCCTTTTGTCTGGCAACCAAATATTAAAAACTGCACATTCCTTCAGAGGAGGAAACCTTATCTCCCAACAATAAAAAGACACCCCTCCACCCAACTCTGGCTACCCTTAAGAGAAATATACATGAGACAGGTTGAGATGAAGTAGTTAAAAAAGTTAAAAAACAGATAATTGAATACTAGATCATTATTAGGGTGACAATTTCATTGTCAGGTATATGTACATTGCTTTGGTATTTGTTGGCAAGCTAACTTAAAAAAAAAAGCATCTTTCCTTCCCCTTCACGTCTGCTCTAGTCCACCAAGTCTTTGTCATAATTGAGCAGGTCGCATGTCAGAAAGAGGTCTGCACGCCCGCTCTCTATCAGCACCCTGTTGAGCTGGCTGCTGGTAATGTTGATATCTGTGACTTCATCGAGCGGCCAGTCTAAAAGCTGAGCACTGGTGGGCAGGTCAGGAAGGCCTGGCTGGTAGTCCTCCAGGGGGTTGGGGTACAGTAACTGACGGAGAGAAGGCATTCTCACAGCCATCCTAACCAGGTCCATGAGGCCTGCGATGGAGAGTGGATTCAGGGCCAAAGCCAAGCTCTTGAGGGCCCTGCAGCCTCCCAGTGTTGGAAGCAAGAGTCCCAACAGGCTATCGGTAAAGCCGCAGCCACTTAAAGTGAGGTGCAGCAGGCTACTGGAAGCCTGGGTGAGTAGGCGGCGAACAGAGGTCAGGGTGTTCTCATCTAGATGGTTCTCGCTGAGATCCAGCTGCTGCAGTGTGGAGGCATGATGGCTGCAGGACAGATAGGCGAGGTCCGCAGGGCTCAGGCTCAAGTATGGTAGCTCCAGTATCTCTAGAGGCTGAGGCAGTGAGCTGTAACAAAAGAACATTAAAATATGTATAATTAAATTAAAATATTCATTATAGAGGAGGAATTGTTTGCTTTCTGTTCATTACCTCATTCTAAATATGACCGGGGCATATTCTAAATGTTACTTTGGGCAGATCTGCTTTACATTAAAGATAAAATAGGTCTCCAATTTTTGAAAAGTGCATTTTAGATAGGAGTAGTGAGTGATTAGGGCTGTAAATAATTGTTTTCATTACGGATTCATCTGATCCGAATTTTTTTTTTTTTTAAATAAATCGTCTTTAAAATGTCAGGAAATGGTGAAAAATGCCCATCACAATTTTCTTAAACCCAATGTAGTTTCTTCAATTGTCTTTCTCCTGCAACAATTTTTTTTTGTCTTTGGTAAATTCTGATTGTGTTTTAATATGGTTTTCTTTTTTTGTTTTCTTTTGTGTTGATTGTTCGAGATAGATAAAGAAAAAACTGTAAAAAAAAAATCCTAAATTTTCAAGGTTAAAAAAAGCATTGTATTGGCACTTGTAATTAAAGTACACCAAATAGCATAATTAATCAACTATTTGTTACGGCTCCATTAGAGATTGATATACTGCCTTTCCATTTCCTAAATCTAAGGTTGGGCAAATCTAAAAAAAAAGAGAAAAACAACAGACAGTGTTTTTACTAGAGACAGGTTGTACGTACAAAGTTACAGGGCAGCATGCACGTAATGGAGGATCACGCCATACCTAAGCAGCACACGAAGTTGTCCAGGCAGGCGCAGCGCAGTGAGGCTGAGGCGTCGCAGTTCTCGCAGCTGTGTGAGACCCTGAGACAAGTCCCTCAGGGCCTCTTCCTGGCCAGGCTGGTCTCCGCGAAAATCCAAGTTACAGTAGTGCAAGCGAAGCGAGTTGAGTGCTGGGAAGGTGGCGAACAGAGGCAGCAGCTCAGCCAAGCCAGCCAACCCGAGGCTGCTGTAGCGAACATCAATGCCCAGAAGACCCTGGCGAGGCAGCATGCCTAGCAGAGTCCTGATACTAGATACTGAAATCTCTTCCGCACGTAGGTATCTACACTGAAGCTTGAGGGGTCCCATTGAACTCAGAGCCCCGCGAACACGCTCCCAAGAGCGAGCATTTACAAAAAGATCAGCTCTTACGTGCACTAACACGTCACTGTTTACATCTTTTTCTTCAGTCTCATTTCTACTACTGCCACCTAAACCTGTCATGGCAATCTCTCTTTTCCTCTCTATCTCCATCCTCCTCCTGACACCTTTAATCAGCTCCTCTTCGCTCAGAATCCCACATGATCCCATTCTCTCTCTGTCATTTACCCCCAGCTCCTTATTATCTGTGTTTGTCTCATCATCGCCATTTGTTTCCTTCCCTCTCTTCCGTTGCCCCCTCTCTCTTTTCACATCAGTTTCTCTCTCCAGAGCTGAGAACCTTTTTCTCTCCCGCTGTGCTCCGACTCTGGCCTGAACAACCATGGTGCAGAGAGCTACAGTCAGAGACCAACCTCCCATGGGGTCTCCCGTCCCTCCTTCATCTCCTTGCAGTCCACAGAGGTCCAGTACATGCAAGGCACACCTAGGAAAGAGGAATGGTAAATACCACTCACAGATCATGATCCAATCCAATGGAATAATAAACTACTTCTTACCTTTTGTCCGACAGTCCTCTGACAACTGCAAGTAACAGAGCTTGGATGCAGAGTCGATTTGGCCCAGATTTCCCTTGTTTTCTGCGTCTGCCGACACGCAGTGTGCGTTCGGGCCACCTCTGCACCAGTTCACCAACAGCCAGCGGTCTGCAGCTGGCGAAAGAGGCCTCCAGCAGAGGTCTGTACAGCTCCCTGGGCACCCACCTCAGCCAGTAGGGCGACGAACTGTGATCACTCACCACCTCCTTGGCACAAAGGCTTACCAAAGAAAGCACCATATCAGCACAACGAAGGGTGAACTTTTAGCATAAAAATATAACTAGCAGCCTAAATAATGTTGAGTGTAATTCCTTTGCAAGGAAGCAGGCTTTACGCGTCTGAGAGCTAGCTAGCTGAAACTAGCTAAGATTAACTTTACGACAGTAATTTGATGCGGTCTTGTAAAACCCCAAAAAAGAATTTAGAACATCATCTGATATCTACTCGGATTATTAACAGCAATAAACTAAGATGGTGACCTTTCGCTGGTAAAATATTAGACGCGGAAACATCACGTTAGCTAACTCGACAAACTCTCACTGAGGAAGCTGCCGCCGGAGCGCGAGGAGTGTTTACATTTTAGACGCATGCCATGACGTAGCACGTAAAGGTGAGACGTCATGACTGTAGAAATATAAGCATAGATTGTATCCGATTGGATCCATAGATGAATACAATTTCATATATGAAAACAATAAACGTTAACGTTAACAATAAACTCGTTTATTGTTAATTGTGTACATTTATTTTCCATAAAAGCGTTATTTAGAAGTTTTACCAGCACCCAGTGCTGTTAAATGAATGTACTCTGTACATTTAGGGGTTCATCTTCCTAATACATTACACACAGGCCTGAATAACACACACATGCTCAGGTCCTATACATGCAATAATGGAGAGATGTCAGAGTGAGGGGGCTGCCCATGGAAAGGCGCCCCGAGCAGTTGGGGGTTCGGTGCCTTGCTCAAGAGCACCTTGGCAGTGCCCAGGAGGTGGACTGGCACTTCTCTAGCTACCAGTTATGGATCTACTTGGACTATAACAACAGGACCCTCCAGGGGCTTCTGTATTAGCTATGTCGCTCTGATGAAATAAATATTCTTTACTCAAGTCTTTACTCAAGTATAGTTATTTTTTTATAATATAATAAAACAATTATAATTTAAGTTAAATGAATACTTTAGTATAAATATTGCATTCAACATCTCATAGAAAAGTACAGAAACGTAGAAGTTATCAGCTAAAAGTACTTTAAGTATGAAAAGCAAAAGTACTCATTGGGCATTAAGTGAGTGTTATATAATTATTGTAGTGTTGGACATGGCCGCGGGAACTATGGGCGCGGAGGGTGCTGCAGCACCCCCTAACAAAAGGACAAACAACTACAACCATAATTTAACAAACAAAAACATTTATTTTTAATAAATTGTTTAATAATATAAACCTAATCCTTTTTATTTTACAATTTGGTAAGTAAGAGATAAACACATAATTTGATTAGAATGAATCTGCCGATTTTGTCAAGAGCGAGGCGCGCGCCAGGGGCTGCGTGCCTCTGACGCTGGTGAGGGAAGAGAGTTGTGGAAACTTTCCCGGCGGGTCAACAGTAGGCTACAGAAGTTCACTAGCCATGGCACAAAAGCGCATTTTGGATTTCTTTATAAATAAACCACAGGCTAAAAAGCCTAAACGGTCGGAGGCAGAAAACTGTAACCGAAAGACGTAGCAGCAGCACCTCACCTCTACACTCCCATAGCGACCTGCTAGCAACAGACCACCAGGCAGCTAACGTTGTTAGCCAAGCTAGCAGCACCAAGGCAACCACGGAGGGAACCTAAACAACGTCAACCAGTGCTGCAGCCTCGGGGTCACACTGGTCCTGGTTTTGGACGTTTTGGAGATGAGGATTTTTTTGTGTTATGACTGCAACACAAGGTAAGACTTCTGGTTTATTATTATGCTGCCGCCATGCAGTAAGTCGGCATCAACTGTTCAGTAACAGTTCAACTGAAAGTTTATACGATTTATTGGAGATAATATTTTTTTTTACATGCGTGTAAAGCCTTCTTATTGGCAAACCAGAATGAGGTTGCACCTATAATTATCCTACGGAATTGTTATAAAATGATTAGGCCCTGTTAAGAACTGTTAATATCTTTTATGCCTTAAATTTGCTATTGCTGTGCTATAACAAAAAGTAAACTGATAACTGATCTTTACCAAATAATGGAGACCTCACTCCATACCAGATAGACCTCCAGTGGCATGAGGGAACCCATGATGACCTTCGTCTGGCAAGAGTTGCAGGGGGTGGTCCAGTCAGTTGGACTGTCCTGTCCCTGTCTCCAGGTGCAGGTTTGTCTTTGGGGTTTCCTCTCCCAGCCACTGGACCCCCCAGAGTTAACCCACGTGGCTTTGGGGTTGTCTTCTTCCTCCTTCCCAGCCGTTGTGATGGTTCTTACACCACCATCCTCTGCCTGCGCCCCCATTGGGGTCTTCACTATTTACCCATAGCTGGTGCTATTTACCCATAACTGGGACAGTGGTTGACGGGCATCAGGGCGTTTCTACTCACCGATGGGCCTGCATGCCGCGTCTCTGGGGCCCACTGCTGCTCCGAGATCCTGTACAACTTAGCCTGGAACCACAAGGGACCAGTTCCCATGTGTGCCACGGGGAGGCGTGTACGAGGTCTTGGCAGTGGAGAGGCTATGTACCGGCAGAGGAGGCCACACACACTCGGATCCTCTTTCTACCCCTGAAAACAAAGGGCTGTCCGGTGGCAGTAGCTGGAAGCAGCATGTAGCATGTAGCATGCAGTGTCTGACAACAAGCTCTACTACTCCAACACTACTGCACTGACGCATCACACGCCCTGCGTGCAAACACACACACACACAAACACACAGGCACGAACAGACACACAGGCACAAACAGACACACACGCACACATGCACACATACACACACATACACACACACAGGCACAAACAGATACAGACACACAGGCACGAACAGACACACACACACGCACACACATACATACACACACGCACACACACACACACACACGCACACACACATACACACACACACACACACACACACAAAGAACACGAGACAGACGCACACATACACAGACAAACAGACAGGCACAAACAGACACACACACACACACACATAGGCACGAACAGATACGAACAGACACACACACATTCACACATACACACACAAATACACACACACACACACAAACAACACGAGACAGACACATACACAGACAAACACAGACAGACACAAACACAGGCACGAACAGATACAAACAGACACACGGGCACAAAGACACACACACATACATACATACACACGCATACGCACACACAGACATACACACACACCCCCACACACAAACACACAACAAGTACAAATACACCTTTCCTCACCCAGGCAGAAGCCTCCTGTACCACTTCTTCTTCTTCTTCTTCTGCTTTTTCATCACCTGGCTCTGCAGATCTTCCAGCTGGGACGTCATGGAGCTCTCTGTCCTCTCCCACTCCTGCTCCTTCTCCTGCTGAGTCTTCTTCAGGCTTTCTGTGGCCTGAAGGAGGGATGACCTGTCCTCCTTCCACTCGTTGAGATGACTCTCCAGCTGCTGCTCAAACCTTTTCTCAAGATCATCCATGAGTTTCTTGTTTTTCTGGTCCTGCATCTCCAGCTGGGCTCTGTGGGAAGCCTGGGATCTTTCCAGTATCGTCTTTCCCTCCTCCTGTTCTCGGAGAGCTTCCTCCATCATGCTCAATTTATGCTTCAGTTCCTGAGCTTGAGCCCTCTCCATCTCCAGACAGCTCTCCAACTCTAACTCCACATTGGTCTGACTTACCTTGAGCATCTCTCTCACCTTACAAAGATCCAGCTTCTGAGTCTTCACTTCCTTTTTCAGGGCCTCCTTCTCTCCCTTCATCTGCTCCAATTCTACTTTCAGGTCTTTGGAAATGAAGTACTGAAGGTCCAGGTCTTTTAGGGCTTTTCGCAGCCTGTTGGTGATTTTTCCCATCTGGGATTTCAGATGCTCTGTCTCCCTGGGTGGGGAGTGGACACGTTGAGCCAGAGCCTGATCCAGCTGGGCTCTGTGGGAAGCCTGGGATCTTTCCAGTGTCTCCTTTGCCTTCTCCTCCTGTTTTTGTAGAGCTTCCTCCATCTTGCTCAATTTATCCTGCAGCTCCTGAGCTTGAACCCTCTCAATATTCAAATAACTCTCCAACTCCACGTTGGTCTTACCTACCTTGAGCGCCTGTCTCTCTTTACGAAGCTCCATCTTCTGAGCCTCCACTTCCTTTTTCAGGAACTCCTTCTCTCCCTTCATCTGCTCCAATTTGACATTCAGGTCTTGAGCAATGAAGGTCTGCAGGTCCAGATCTTTTAGGGCTTTTCGCAGCCTGTTGCTGGTTTTGACCAACTGGGATTTCAGATGCTCTGTTTCCCTGGGTGGGGAGGGGACACGTTGAGTCAGAGCCTCATCCAGCTGGGCTCTATGGGAAGCCTGGGATCTTTCCAGTCTCTCCTTTGCCTCCTTCTCCTGTTTTCGGAGAGCTTCCTCCATCTTGCTCAATTTGTCCTTCAGCTCCTGAGCTTGAGCCCTCTCCATCTCCAGACAGTTCTCCAACTCTAAGGTCCAGATCTTTTTGGGCTTTTCGGAGCCTGTTGGTGGTTTTGACCAGCTGGGATTTCAGATTCTCAGTTTCCCTGGGTGGGGAAGTGACACGCTGAGCCAGCTGAACTTTCAAGTCACACACCTCCCTCTGCATCAGCTCTTTCTCATGGCTCCAACTGTTGCCCTCTCTCTGTTGTTGGAGCTGATCCAGGAGATCGGCCAGCAGGTCCTCTCGGATGATCAGGTGAACTCTCCCCTCAGACTCACATTGGGTGAGCGTCGCCTCGCTGTCCTTCAGCTCCCACCGTACTTGTTCTTCAAGGTAACTGAGGTAGAAATTAATTTGCGGTTCAGTCTCTCCGGAGTTGAATTCCATGTTTTCCAGTGTTCCTTCTCCTGTTGCAATGTGCACCTTTGGATTGTCACAGTCAAACTGTCTCTCACACAAACTGCTGTCTGAGTGAATTTGTGTCAGAACTCAAGTTGGGTTCCAGTAGTCATAGTGTGTCGTTATGGCAACAACAACATGTATTCTTATGTTTTCAATACAGATGGTCATTGAGTCAAGCTGGGATTCTATTGTTGCTATGGGACACCAGTTTGTTTATGTTTGAATATACAATATGAATGTAATGATTTCTGATGTTTCCTGAAATATGGCAAAGAAAGAGCACTTTATGATATATGGAAGGGAAAAAGATGGATGTCTTTGCACAAGAGCGGTACACATAGGTATGCGTCAGTTGGGACGCCATTTTCTCTTATGCGCTCAGCAACTACCTATTATTTAAGATGTGCGTTTACCATAATAATTATAAAAGACATTGTGTGCACGTCCCACCTTCTGGCAGGTGCAAGTCAAATGAAAAGTAAAGTACTTAACCAGAGAATTTGAACGACGACAACTTCTCAGCTCCATCTCTGGACTAAATGACTACAGGCCTGTCGCCCTGACATCTGTAGTCATGAAGTCCTTTGAAAGACTGGTGTTGGCCCACCTGAAGGACATCACAGTCCCCTTGCTGGACCCCCTGCAGTTTGCGTAGAGGGCTAACAGGTCTGTGGAAGATGCAGTTAATTTGGGACTGCATTACATCCTGCAACACCTCGACTCTCCAGGGGCTTATGCAAGGATCCTGTTCGTGGACTTCAGCTCGGCGTTCAACACCATCATCCCGGATATCCTCAGCACCAAACTCTCCCAGCTCACTGTGCCAGCCTCCACCTGTCAGTGTCAAAATTCTTGACTGACAGGAGTCAGCAGGTGAGGCTGGGGAACATGACATCCAGCATACGGATCAGCACTGGCGCCCCCCAGGGGTGTGTGCTCTCCCCACTGCTTTTCTCCCTCTACACCAACGACTGCACCTCAGGAGACCCATCTGTGTTGGAGTAATATTACTGATAATTTCATGTTTATGTTGTAGCTGGTCATTGTATTTAACAATTTAGTCTAATTTCACAGTTGTACAATGTACGTAAATACTCAATTGCTTACAGTATTTGAGTAAATATACTTAATATTCGCCTTATAAACAACAAGTTGCTGCATGGTTCCCAGAGGTCAGCTTAGTGCATACTCTCACTCTCCGTGCAACACATTCCACATAACTAAATTCACCATGACAGGTAAACATGCAGTACATTCAAGTTCTATCTAGTGTGATATTTCTACTGTGAGTTTACTTATATAATAAAAGTGACCGAAGAACAAGCTGAGAAGCCAAACAGTTGGTTGCATTACATTGAGAATATGTGCGAAATTAAATGAAGTTATTTTTTGATACAGGGTAACAGGTGGCTGCAGACTGTGCCAGCATGCATTTGGCACTGAGGAAGGAAGACAGACAGCAGTCCAAGAAATAATGAAATTCAATATGACAGACATGTATGTTACTACTACACATAAACTAAATTTGGTTTGTGCTCACTGACTGTATTGTCCTAAAATAAATTTACCATGGATTAATCACTAGGTGGCGCTAAAGGGTCATGCAAGGCAAGCTGTGCACTACACTTAACACTTACAACAAAACCAGGCATACAACCTCCCCTAATAGTGCATTTACATTCCGATTCATCCTTAGGTCTATTCATATGTACATAAAAAATAACAAGACTTTTGTGAATTATTAGTAATTTGCCTGTTTTACTGTCCCTTTATATTGTTAGCTATTCCGTATAATAAAATACTTATATTAATTATATATTCTAAGCAGCTATCGGTTCAGATAAAACTGATCATATTTCATTCTTGATCATACCGGACCTTAAAAGTGTTTGTGAATGTTGTGATTAGGATAATGAATACTATGTTAGTAAGTGGATTTATATCACGCATGAAAGTGTAATTCTTCGCTGCTCACTCAGGCTTTATATTTATGCCTTAGCTGTAATTGAGGCTTTATTTGTGAACATAATCACTTTCATTTGGGCCTGAAGGACTAATTTCACAGAGGGCACAGGTAAACACTGCCATTAATACACACACACACACATAAACATGCTTTTACTTAATTTATTGCTATCCCTTCTGATGACCTGCATCAGATGACCTCCATCTCATTACTTCTGCCTTTGATATAAAGCAGTTTAATACCACTTCCATCATATAACACCTTATGAAATGTAGCGGGGGACTTCTGTACTTTTTTTAAAGATTATTTTTTTGGGCATTTTTCAGCCTTTATTTTTGACAGGACAGATAAATACATGAAAGGTTTGAGAGGAGGGGAATGAGATGCAGCAAAGGGCCGCAGGTCGGAGTCGAACCATGGCCCTCTGCGTTGAGTAGTAGTACTCATGTACTTCTATTTTCATGATGTTATGACCTTCGCTGTGTGCCTTGGTTTAACCTCACATAGACATTTCAGTATCTATTGTTGTTTCCCAAAGTCAAAAGATTTAAAGAGGAAGAAATAAAAAATACCAACTATCCAGAATGACATTCATGGGCGCCTGGGTAGCTCACCTGGTAGAGCTCCAGAGGCTCAGTCCTCGATGCAGAGGCCACTGGTTTGATTCCAACCTGTGGCCTGATGCTGCATTTCATTCCCCCTTTCTCTCCCCTTTCATTTCTAAGCTGTCCTATCCAATAAAGGCCTGAAAATGCCACAGAAAATAGAATGACATTCATGCATGTCTACACTGAAAATGAAGCAGCTAAATGGAATTCAGCTTTAACTTTTTTCTCATTTACACCTGCTGTAGTTTTCCTACCGTGACATGGCAAAATGTGAAATGCTTACTCTTTCTGGATCCATTCACACCGCCATTATGTTGGTTTACAGATTTTCTTTTAGTCATTTAGTTCATTCCTTTCTATCTGAAATCTGTTATGTATTTACACCTTGTTTTTTCACATGTGTAGACTGTTATATGGGAGCCTATTAAAGACAGTTTTTTGAGTAGATTCAGTGTGTCAGAACTAAGTTTTAAACCAAACTAATTTGTTGTACTTAAATTGAAATAACCACCATATGCTCAACAGACTGGAAGAATTAAAAGCCTTGGGCACTTGCACAACAAACGAGGGAAGAGAGGAAACACCTTATTTGTTCTTGTGATGTTTTACATTTGTAAAATAACTTTCTTGCTTGTAGTCCAACAAACGCGTCCAAGAAATATGTGCATTAGAGTGGAGCCTCTTAAAAAAACATTCAAACACACTATCCACTCACTAATCATATGCTTCCTGATCCGTAGGGATCCAATATCTTCCTGATTCCCTTTTTCCAACCAGTCAGAATCAGAATTATTCATTCCCATTAATACTGCTGTTCACTTGACGATATTCTCTGCTCAGAGATAATTGAGCTGCTGATTAATTCACAGAAAAATTCAATTTCCTAGATGTGTTGTGCAGCCAATGCTCTCATGACATTTTTCCTGTCATATAAAATGTCAGTTTATGTCTGCCTTCTTATTTATTCTGCAGTTTCATTTGCATTTTACAAGGATGCTTCATCGCTGAGCCATGACCTCCCCAGCCCACTTCCATCATATATTACATATTATACGGTATAGGATGCATGTTACAAACAGTAGGTCATAGAAGATGTAGTCTTTACCTTAAGCCTCTTAGCATGACACAGTGCACACAAAGCATTCAAAATACTCATTGTCTTATATACATATATAGTTAATTTTGAGATGTTATAGATGTTTAATTCAGACCAATCACAGTGCACTAGCTCTCTACTTGCTTTAAATTACTTTGTGCGGTTAGAGCCTAATTTGTCATCTAGTTACCTTTTGTTCTCATGTTTTATCTGTGTGTCATTTTTTACTTGAAATCTTGGAAAAATGGCAGACATTTTCAGTAAGAAATAACAGTGCTAATGGTTGTGTGGAGCAGGCAATTAACCTTTTTTTTCCCAAACAGAATTAATTTGTTTCACTCACTGATTAAATAGTTCTTACGTTTTTACGTAAGGTATGAAGGCTTTTTAAAGAATCTGTAAATAATGACTGAAAATGGATGATAGATTTCATGTTACATTTCAAGTCTTCCCTGCTTGGCTCTAAAAAAATGTCAAATCACATAAGACAGAAAATTTGTTTGGTGGAAGCAACAAAAAAGATGTAAGCAAAGGAGTTCTCCACCTTCTACCTCTTTTAATAAACTAAAAGCGCATGCAGCAGAGCATATTAAAAAAACCTAACTTCTCACATCTCATGCAGCCAACTTAAAACTGTTACGTAAGAACAGAAAAATGATTGCATTGCAGCTACTCTCTTATACCTGTAAACATGTTTTTCTGTGTGGTTGCAAAATTAAAGTGTATTTCTCCTTCTAGTGACTGTTGATGTAAGAGTTAGATATTTCAGTAAATCACAAGGTGATATAACCCCTTAAACATCTTTTAATGGGCTTCCTGCTTCCAAGTTACATTGCTTTTTTTTGTAATGGTAAAGAGAAAAAAGGAACTGGCCAATAGTGCTTGTCCAATGAGAACTGAAATCCCCCACAAAAAAAGTAAAAAGTAAATGTGATCATACTTAATATTTGTTGAAATAGAAAGTTAATTGTTTCTCACTAAAAAAAATACCACAAAACTAATAATTGAGTAAAACATCTTTATGGAGTTCAATAGGCCTTTAAGACAGAACATGTTTACCATGACAACAGGTTTATCAGCCTCTCTGACTTTAAACATATTATTTTGGGGTATATAAACTCTGCCAGATTGTTTTGCCCTGTCACCTGTATTAGACAAAGTCCTCTGTCAGATAAAATCAGCTAAGACATGTTGCCATTTAAACCTCATTCAGTCACACGTGTTGCCATACAATGGTTAATATACGTGTCAAATTTCAGAGTATATCTGACTTTGAAATTAAAAAGAAAATAAGATTATCATAGGAACAATGGTATTCATTTATTGATGTTTGAAAAAGCCTTGTGAACAGTTGTTTTTCAAATTAAGGTCACAATTGTCACTGAAAACATATGTGAAATTTGTCAAAGTCATGTTTGAACTGTCCATGTGTTTCATCTTAGTAAAGCGTTGTCCTTGAAATAAGCCAGTAAGAAAAGTGATATATTGACTTTGACAGTTGAAAGCAACTATTCCTGGTGGGGCACATCAAGGGTATTCAAGAGACTAAGCACTGTCTCCGTCAGACTCTATCGGGAATTCCTTGAACCTTTCCCCATGAACTTCACACATAAAGACAACCTTTTGAACTCTCTGGCTGATTAGAGTGCATCACCCAAATTATTCAAACCAGTGGAGCAAAGACACATCTAATGGTGCTGAGGCATTTTGACATATTTTGTCTAAACTGTGTTGTAGGTGAGGAGCATTGCACATTTGCCGCACTTTCTCTCTGCTAACAGTGGTAAAGACAGAGGAAGTCCCCCAGCACAAATCTGGATGGGGGATCTTTGTTGTTTGTCACCTATCCATCTCTCTTCCTAATTTCCTGTGATCCCTCTATTGTCAAATCTCTAAAGCATAAAATGCCAGAGGCATAAAATGCTACATTTTGAGAATAAGCTGTGGTTAAGCTTCTCTGAGAACTTACGGAAGGCTGTTTTGAATTCAAGGTGCAGTGAAACAGTCACGTTTAGTTCTCAGTTGTGTTCTTGGAATATCCAGAGTCCCTGCTCTACGAACCTGAGGCTTCTCCCAGTAGTGAATGGGGGATAAGTCTTCTGACCTGGCAGGCAAATGCTTTGTAAGTCAAAGGTAAATTGTTTAAATTGAACAGGAAGGCAGTGAGGTGTAATGGGTGATTGTTTTATTTTTGTTAAAAGTCCTACACCAGTTCTCAGGCCTGCATTATGTTGTCAATGAGAAGAATGTACTTAGAGAACAGGAATAGAATTAGAATTGATTGAGCCCTGAGACATACCAAGACAAGTGGGGTGTAGTCAGAATTCTTTAAAGTCAGACAGCGCTTAGTCTCTTGAATACCCTTGATGTGCCCCACCAGGAGGAGTTGCTTTCAACTGTCAAAGTCAATATATTACTTTTCTTTAAAGTCAAAATTCTGAGATTAAAGTTAGAATTCTGAGAATAGTCAGAACTCAAATACATTTTTTACCTGCAGCCCTAATCCTCTTCTGTAATAAAGTTTACTATATTCTGTTTTAATAGTTTTTAAATGGGCTTAGTCTGAGAGGCCAGAGATAGCTCCACCCTCACAACATTAAGTGCCCTGCGTGTGGGAAAACACCAAATGCGCATGCTCAAAGCATGCCGCTGCAATTTGATTTTCTGTTTGCCATTGTTGAAGTCGTTAGCTAGTTGGCAGTAACTACGGTTACCATAAACGCTGTTCTATATCACAAATTTGAAAGTCTGTCTTTTAAAGAAAAGCTTGAGACGACACACCTCCATGCCTTCCAGCCACAGGATATTGTTATAAACCAAACCTAAAATAATGGGGATAATGGCTAACTGCTAGCTTGTCAGCAAAGAGACTCTGTGGCGTACCTGGCCCGAGTGACTAGGAAGGCAGACTCAAACATTGAATATTTCCAGAGGTGATTATTTTATTTCCATGGTTTGCAGTACACGGATAATTTAAACAATTAAAGCTTAAAGAAACTTACACATGAAACTAGTTGCAGCACTAACAGGCATGCGTTCCTAGCAGCACAGCCTCACCCTTGCAAATCCCACTATTTATATAGGGTTGTCAATTCACACCCCACTGCTTCAGTCCATCCCATCCTAAAGCAGGTTGCCCTACTCCATAACACTAATACCTAGCAATCTCTTAACCTATGGAACTTGGTTACCAGTTTCCTCCTATCCCACTGACTACCCAACAGGTCAGGGTTATTCATACCTGTCTTATATAATGACCAAAAACAACCAAAATAAACATTCCTATACAAAAGAAAACCCTCTACTTGGTATGGCCCGGTGATGTCATCCATGACGACCCTATTTCTATAAAACAGGAAATGCTTAGGCTGGCCCCTCCCCAAACAATTGTCCTGCATGGTGGAGCTGAACAAAGGAACCACCAATTGTAAGTATCAACACAGGGAAACCTTTAAAACATGTTTAAACTTGCAACCTAATAAAATGGAACTGAAACTAACATGACTGTGTGTCTACTTACTATAGCTATTAACCTGTAAGGGACAAGTGGTGAACAAACCCACACAGACTCTTGCTTCTTATGTGTGTTATTTGGAGGGGACCTCAAGAACAGAGTTTTAGGATCTCCAGCATCTCTCTGAGAGGATAACCAAACATGAAAGCATCAGAACATCGTGGTATAATTGGACTTGCATGTAGCGCAAACATAACTAACGTTATCCAAACTGACAGCAGCGAATGCACAGTAAGTGCATTGAGGTAGTAAAGTTATGTGACCGTGGTAAAGTTGGTTTTATATTGGACGTTGGCTATTTGACACATTCTAAAATCTTTTCACTTACCCATGTCAAAACACTTCTGGTGACGTCAGCTAACTCCCCTACACATAACACAAAGCTTCTTTAAAAAATAAATACTTTTTTTTTTATGTTAAAAATGCTTCTTTGACCTTTTGACCTATCCATTTCAAAACACTTCTGGTGACACTATAAAATAAAAGGATGGGTTTAAAAAAAAAGAAAACACTTTGTGTTAACTATGTGTAGGGGAGTTAGCTGAGTTCACCAAAAGTGTTTTGAGATGGATAAGTCAAAAGGTCAAGCTGCATAATTTTTTTTAACGTCAACGTCCAATATAAAACCAACTTTACCACGGTAGTTATGTGCTCAGTCTGATAACAACCTATGTTAAATTGTGTGGGAAATGTGAAGAAGCACATTATGTCAAATTGTAAAATAGTGTAATTTTGTTTTAACTTGATAGTAGAGCAGAGACTGTGCATTAACTTTTCAGAGAGAGGATAGGCTATGTTTTTTGGTAGGTTGAAATGTCAATTTAAAATAATGTGATTAATGTTACCCCAATAACTTTTGTTTAATGAATAATGGAAAGTTCGATATCACCTACACACAGACACAGTCCTATATTTAAAGGTTGCAGCAAGTTTGTCACATTCCGTTTTATTTATCAGCTACATAATTATATTAGTCATGAAACAGTAGACAACACTTAGTGTAGTATCAGTTTAATATTTTGTGTTAAGGTTTAATGAGAGTTGGAATTTACAGTGGAGGAAATGTGGCTAATTCCGGTCAAATTTTTATTTTTGGATTCTGGATTGCCACTATAATTCAATTCAATTTCAACTATATTGCTTTTCCTTTCCTCCTTTGTAATTAACATCTCTCTCTGAGTCATTAACTGTAATTATTCAGGTTATTTGCGTTGAGGCCTGCTTTAGCTTCTGACCAGAGGGAGAGGAGGACAGGGTCTTTGCTCCCAAACTGCTGTATCATAATCTGATGCATTATTTACAGAATATGTCATACGGACCTGTGGCATGTTATCCACAACAAGTAAATTAGTTTAGTTGCTGTAAAGTCTTTAACATGCAAAATATTTGTTCTTATGAATTAAAAATTTCAAATTTGTTAAACTTTGACCCAAGCTGCACTGACCTTTTTCATTTCAATTTTATTTATAGTATCAAATCATAACAAGAGTTAACTCAAGACACTTTACAGATAGAGTAGGTCTAGACCACACTCTATAATTTATAAAGACCCAACAATTCCAGTAATTCCCCCAAGAACAAGCATTTATTTTGACAGTGGCGAGGAAAAACTCCCTTTCAGGAAGAAACCTCGGGTGGTGAGGAAAACTTCTTTTAGGGAGAAACCTTGGACAGACCCCGGCTCTTGGTAGGCGCTGTCTGACGATGCTGGTTGGGGGTGTGATGAATTGTGGCAATAATAGTCACAATACATATAAGTGAATGAGTCTCTTAATTTCAACAACTGTACAATTACAAACTGGCCTCATATCAAGACAGACAAAAGATGTTGGTTGCTTGGTGGATTATTGGCATGCATGTAAAGTACAGCTAGCACATTTGTTAGAAAAACAAGGTTTGAGTCTCTGGCTAAGTTTCCATCCACATTAATCAAATTATCTGAAGTTCGGTAAAACAACTCATGCGAATGAAGCTGGTGAAAGTGTATTTCCATCCAACGGCTTTAAAGCAAATAAAAACCTGTGCATAATGACGTCACATGCTGTTTTGCGATCAAATTGGCATATCAAATTGATTTGAGACATTTTAAGGTGTTTCCATTCATTTTCGCAACAACATTTAAGCCAAGTTTTTCTAGACAAAATGGATCGGATGGAACAAATGATTAATATTGCACAAGCTGTAGTGCTTATGTGCCAGCTGATAGCAACATATCAAGCTATAATAAGAAAACAACGACGCTATCATCACATTGCTAAGATGATGCAGATGCAACTTGCCTTTCATTTTCCCTCTGACACAGCTGCGAGACAACTCTTTTTTGAGACATGTATCGCTGTTTGAGTGCATTCCATTTATTCTTGAGTAAGTCCCATGGCTTGTCGTAACCTTTGTTGGCCATTTCCTTTGCGAGTTCCTGATAAATTAAGTTCAAAAAGTCTCTTGTCTCCTCGTTCATCTACTTACATCTGTCTTTGTTGACACCCGCCATGTGTGCAAGCAGAGCGGAAATACTGGGCGGAAATTAATTAACTAAAACTTCTTCTTTGTTTTGTGGCGGGTTGCAACCATAAAATGACCTAAAACCTAATCGCAATTCATTATTTGTTCGGCAAAAAACATTTCCATCAGCGTTTATCGCATAATCCGTATAGCAATCAAGATAAAATCCAATGAGACCAAACGTATTTCCTTTGAATCGATTTTCATGAAATTCCATCGAATTTTACTGTTTAAAGCATTTTTCATTCAATATCACTTAATTTGGATAAAAAGATGTGGATGGAAACATAGCTTCTGAAATGTAGCGATATACTATCAAGAATAACATTGCAGCGAAGGTGGCAACGCTTAATACAGCATCACTGGGAGTTCTGGAGTGGTAAAAACTGTGCCAACCCTTGTTTTACTGCTGTGTGGTAATCCACCTTAACAATCACAGGACTGTGTTTTGTTTTGTTTCTACCCTCATAGTGTTCTAAAACTTTCTTGTGGCAGATACCAGAGCTCGTCTACTGAGAGCCTGTTAACTCCCTATTACGCCCCATTGTTGCTGTTGCCCATATTAAGCTAGCATTCTGCAAATGAACGCTGATTGGTCAGTGAAAGTCTGATTACAACCAGAGATCCCGCTTGATGGCATCCGAAGCATGTGTGCGTGTGTGTGTATTTCGGCGTGGTCTTTAAAACATTAGCAAACCAAAACTCTTTCTAGCATATTGACAGGGAGAGCCTCACCTGTCAGCTGTGTTGTTGATGCCTAGAGAGGCCAAGAGGCCAAGATGACATCACCAAATGTCTTGTTTTGTCCACAACTCAAAGATATTCATTTTACTGTCACAGAGGAGAGAAGAAACCAGAAAATATTCATATTTAACAAGCTGAAATAGAAGAATTTTTACTTTTGTCTTGAAAAAATTACTCAAACTGACTAGTTGATTATCAAAATAGATTTATTTATTTAAAGTTGACAACGAATCGATTAATCTTTGCAGCTCTATATGCTGTCATCGACACAAGGCTTTTTAGAACAAAAAAACCTCCCCTTTCAAAGGCAACATTCAAATTACTAGACAAGAAATTATATCATGAGAAAAGTTAATTTTGAGGTTATAGCACCATAGACCTCTATTCATTCTGCACTCGCCCATGAGCATACTCATATGGAACCAGAGTAGAAATGCAACCAGTTCAGAAGACGGAAGTTTCCAGAGAGTGGAAGTTCTCCCCTTATTATACATTCTCTGCAGAACAGAGGCAGTGATGTTTCCTGTTTACTGTACTGGACTCTCAGACTGCCTGATGATTGGCCACCCCAGTGTGATGTTGGTTGCATTAATCCGAAAGTTGAATTGTTGCTGAACGCTGTGGTTTCTATGAGCTCTCCCCTGTGGCCCACACTACCGCAGCCCAAACACACAACCCCTATTCAAAATTAATGGAAAAACCTGCGTTTACGCCGGACCGTCAGGGTAAATGCAGTTTAATGCAGTCTGGCTTTCTGTCTCATTCCTTTTATATAACTCATTTGTCAACACTTTGTTGGGTTCTTTATGCACAATCTCTCGTCACAGAGCACTGCAGGCTCTCCAGACTCACACTGCCTTGATTAGAGTTGCTGAATGAAGCGTCTCCTACGATGTTAAGGTTAAACCCCAGCTGTCATGATGACTTCACTCAGCAGTGATCACTGGATTCAGGTTGTAGGAAAATGAGCAGGTGCTGCACATTGCCACAGCTTGTGTACTGTTGTGATAGCAGATTAGCCGCATTGAAAATGCGATGAAAATGTTCTTCGCTGTCAATATGTTCTAATTAACAAACTGTTGAAAGGTAACATGATAGGAAATTTTTCTCACCTAGAGCTACATTTACTATAAAAATGCAGTCACACAGAATCTTCAACAGCTTCCCACTGCTGCTGACTGGAAATGCATTCAATCTTTTTTTGCACGCAGATTTTTAGAAAAAATACTATTTGTATGGTTTTTGCTCGCAGCCATTTACCTAAGCATTCTTTGATTTAATGCATCGTGTGATTGGCCAACTACTGTACAGTACAAACAGTACAGTCTGTGGTAAAGTTGAGCGTGGTGTATTTGACGGAGTTCAGTTCTGCGTGCTAAAATGCTTCCATTCACATGATCGAATGAAGCAGAAATTAAGTCCTCTATTGATATCAGTATCACTTTAAGGATACTGGTATCGGTACTTGTATTGTAAGATTACCAATGCTAGTCTGGGAATGTAAACTTTAACTTCATTGATTGCTTTTCTGGCCTTTCTGTGAATGTGCTACAGCAGAGCATAACCTGATTTATTCCAGCTAAACAATGAATTTCTTTGTACATCCTGGTTTTCTATTCAGCACAGTCCTTTTTTAAACTTGTGATATAATGGGGTTTTGCAGCTCAGTTTTTCCATTCCAGCTTACTGTGCTACTGTTTGAAGGTAACCTCCCATTTATCATCAACAGAAAAGGCAAAAAATTGAGGTCAAAGACAATCAGTGTGGTAACAAACAGGAACAGGATTTAATCACATCTATGTGTTAATATGTTCAAAACTGTGTGTGAAATAGATTAAATAAAATCTTTGACAAATGGCTGCACTTGTCTCACCAGCAACCATTTGTCTTATTTAAATCACTTAAAGTGACCTCTGTTTTGATCACGAAGGTGAATTGAATCACAAGAGTTCTTAAGAATTCATATGAACTGTAGAAGAAGGAAACGGTCTCAGATTAACAATGTGAGACGAGCTGGGGAGGGAAGACTTTTTGAAAATATGGCACATTGGTTCTACTTGCAGAAGTGGCCATTAAATGTTGTATTTGTCTCGAATTGCCAGACCTTCCTTCCCAGCGATGCAAAGGAAGGTCTGGTGAGTCCACATAGCATTCCGGGTTGGGACAAAAACGTGCTCTGGTTTATTGGCATTTCTTTAAAACAATCAGAATGGTATTGGGCGTTGCTAAGCTCCGGACAGCGTAACGGTGCCTATGCAAAAGAGCCTCTGGAAGGGACTTGTTTTGTTTAAACATGTACGTTCAAATGTTGTTTTTAGTCGTGCAACAGAGAACTCAGATTGGACAGATAGTCTAGCTAGCTGTCTGGATTTACCCTGCAGAGATCTGAGGAGCAGTTAACCATAGATCATAAATTGACCAGAGTTTAGAATGCCAACACAAAGAAAACAGAAGGTGACAGACATCCGGCTGAAATGAGGGACATCCAGCGGAATTTCCAGCGGCACTGGAACAATCCCGGAAAATGAAATATCTTTGATATAGACTAATGTTGTACAGACATTTGCATCAGTATGTTGGTGTTGTCATTGGGAGCATGTTAACATGCGGCAGGCATTAGTATTTAGCTGCTAGCATGGCTGTACTCTTAGTCTCGTTCTTTTCCTCCATTGTCTTCACACTACTTCACGACTACATTTTACTGAACAGAATATTCAGAATATTTTTTATGTGAAGTTAAAATCTAGTCAGTTAATCAAGCAGTATTAGTGTTACAATAATGGACTGCTTTAATATCCTGCAGCACTGAATAGTATGTAAGAAATGTTCTTATTTTTTAATGAACTCCTGCCTTTATTTACTGCACATTGAAGTCAGCTTTGTGCTGCCCTGTTAGCTTGGCTCTTTGCTGGCAAATTTTTATGACTCCCTCTTGTTGAAACTGGCTAATTGTGGTCATGATTCACCATGATTGACTACGTTGCTATTCTGTAGTCTTGCACCTTCCTGTCATATGTTAAAACTGGAAAAGGACGATTAGTTTGTCAGTCTTCCTGACTTTCCATCCCATGTATTTTTGCATACTGGCACTGTTATTCAAAGTGACTAATTGAGGTATTTTAGAAAGAGCAACTCACCAGGACACATTATGCACTATATGTGGTACTGTCTCAACATGCTGCCAGCTGCACTCAGTGCACTCTCACTACCACTGCCAATAGAGGTCAACACAGATGTGATCTTTTCCTTGTTCCATTGGTCCCTCGTCCCTCATGGAGCGCCAAGTTTGCCTTTACTCCCAAGGTTAATTTCATTTGAACTACACCAGCTCTTGCACTGGCTTGCTGCAAATCTGTTTTAAGGTCCTGTCTTTATTGATTGCTGTGAAATGAAATTATTCTTCAGTGTAAAGAGGGACAGAGCCCCATTGGGCACAGTTAATGATCCTCTCATAGCAGTTCATAGTTCATATTCACAACCTCCTCACTTCTTTCTTTGTCTTTTAAAGGTTCAATCCACCAACGTGTAGTTAGAGCATTCATATTTTATCTTGTTGAAAACAATGGGCTTTTACAGTTTTCACCTGGGCAGACGGACATAGTTTTCAAATTGAATTATGTGTTATTATTAGCAGTGAATATTTTAAAAGCCCTTTGTGCTCAAGAATAGGAATGTAAATACTTGCAGGCTGTTAAGGCCTAGTACCTAATTTTTTGCCCTTTAGCTGATATCACTGCTGTAAGTACAGCCTCACAGAGCTTCTAGCAGAAACACACCAACCAGCAAAGTGGCCTTATTGAGTAACAGTCGTAAAAGCCATTTATTACCCTTTACAACAAGCTAACAGCTTTCATGATGCAAGCCAACTGTACAAGGTGAAGAAAAGCTCTACCTCGACTGAAGTTCATCCTACCAACAAAATGCTTTACTTGTAGGTGACGAGAATGTGTTGTAGTTGAAGACAACCGATAACCAGACTGATGACGTTACTGTTGGGGTCGATGTGGCTGCTGTTGACATTCTCTCTGGTGTTTACTTCTGTGTCTGTCGGAGCTTGTTCTTCTCGAGAGTTTAGGTGCTCCCAGGGCCTATGTGTGCCTGAGGACTGTGTGTGTGACTTCACCGACAACTGTGGAGATGGTAGCGACGAGGGAGACTGTGAGTAAAACAGGAAAAATATACAGTATAATAATGATAAATGGTGATCATTTGGCATGGTTTTCAGGCTATTGTCACTGACATGGGGAATGAATTACCTCTCAATATTGAAGGTGTGCAGGGTGGAAACAACATATCTATGTTGTACCGTTGTGGCATTTCACTAAAAACTGTCAAGCCTGAAATGACCAACGTGTATTTCCCACACAAAATAACTGTACCGGATATAAATAAACTAGCTACAGTCTGTAATTGCAAGGGACAAGAACATTGTTATTTTACAGCTTTTCTTCCTTGACAATAAAGATTGTTAGAGGTTATTTAATGTCAGTTTCCTACTTGCAAAAGCAAACATTGTATCGTTAACCATCATAAAAAGGTAGCATTTTGTAAACATTGAAAAAAATACACAGATCTAAATCGAAATAACCGTTAAACAGTGGCTTGGACGCATACACTCCTCAAAGCATTATTGATGTGTGCACAGTTTTAAACATATCATACCCAAATACCGTGGCAGCCAAAAAAGGCAAGCAAATTAAAAACTAGAGGTTTCTTTGAAGATTTTCAGTTCTTCAAATGTAACTCTTTGTTGCATCATTGCTGATCCTGCCTGGCATACCTCTGAAAATACAGAATTATCACTAGTTCTTTACAGTCCCTCGTTGCATATTTGGCCATGAAGTCAAATAAGATTAAAACAAGATACTTATAATGACAAAACCACTTTGGCCAAAAATATATAAAAACAGGAATGGGAACAGCAAACATAGAGTAGCCACCATTGGGCTTCACACACACATGCATACCTACACTCACACATGTACAAATTTACCCTCTCTCACAGACACACACACATCTTATTTGGCTATGCTGGGTTGATGAATCTTTATTATCCGTAGGATCCACAGCTTAATCCCAAAACAAAGATTCATGGCAAACTATATTTCAGGGTGGAACACAAAAGGGCACAAGTGAAACGTGTTTTTTGTTGTTGTTGAAGGCTCCAGATATAAGAGGTGTGACTTTGAGGAGGGATTCTGTGACCTGATCCAGAACTCAGAGACGCTTTCTGGATGGACCAGAACAACTGAGGTCCCGGGACTTAAACAAGACCAGACCAGGAACACATCAGGTAGGAGTATCTGACATTTGTCTCATAACATTTTGACTTCACAACCTTAACCTTACTGTATCTGGTTTATTCATATTTTTCCATTCATGCACCCCACACTTTGCCCTCTCCTGTAGCACATTTCCTGTCCCTTTTACCTGTCAGTGGAAACAGAACCACTGCAGACCTGAAGAGTCTCGTCTTCCTGCCCAGTCAGATTTGCCAGGTAACAAAATCCAATGTTGGCATGCACTAACACCATCTATAGCCACATTACAACAACAACTGGTGATATCTTCTTTGCATTTTCTTTCAACAGATGAGTTTCTATTATTATATTGGGGCAAAACATGGAGATCTTCAGGTCTTGGTTCACTCACTGGATCAGAGCACAGAAGTGTGGAAACACTCCACACAACCACAGATAAAAATGTGGCAGCGTGCAGTGATCACGTTTTCCAGCAATCACAGTTTTCAGGTCTGTAACATTCACAATTTACTATAATAAAGTTTAATGTTGCTGTTTAATATTAAGCCGTATAGAAATACTAAAATGAAAATGTATATCTGACATATATCATGATCTTTCTTATCTCAAGATTTCGAGTCAATTTTGTTAGGTACCAATCAAGTTATATTATACCTTCAGGTCCTCTGAGCTTTTTAATGCCTCTTTCAGCTTGTTCCACAACTTTACTACTTGGGTGCCCTCTCACTGCTCTCATCCAGCAGCAGGCAGCTGTTTTAGTGAGAGACCATATGCTACCTGCCCAGCACCAGACCGCACACAAGTTAGCAACTAGCTGTGGATACAGTATTTCCTCAGGCCAAAATAGTGATAAAAGAAGAGTGAATATTGAACATACATTAATTAGGTCATTTTTAGTTTTTGGCTGCTGCCGTCATGTGGCCATAAAAATCAGAATAGTACAGATTTAAATCAAAGGATTTTTATCAAGATGTATTGTTTATGTCTTAGAATAATGGCCAATGCTTCAACTTATATCATATCATATTGTGTTGTTGATTTTTTTTTTTTATTGCATGTTAAGAGCCATGTAACATATAAACTATAAGTTTCCTTGAGACTGATGAAGTCATCACAGCAAAATGAGCTGCACAACAGGAGAAGTTTATGTGCAGAAGGGGGGTACTGACCCAACTGGACCCTTCAGAGGCCATCTGGAGCCTGTTGTTCGTGTCCTTCCAACAGTATATCCTAAGACAATGTCAGTGTGTCACCCTTCTCCTCCTCTCTGCCTTCACCATCTGTCACTGACATCAGCCAGATCAGTTTTATAACATGGTACAGAGTGGCAAACTCTCTACTAGCATTTACTTTCCCCTCCATTATTCCGCTTCCTCTTTTAAAAACAGAGATAATTGGGTTTTTAATTTACCTTTTTCGGCCGATTTCAATTTAATAAAAAACGGTTTAAAAAAATGACATCATGACATAACTTGTCCTCTCTGGTAGACAACGGGTGCTAATAATCCTTTCGATATACTCAAATCTGATGGTTGTGGCTAGCTTCAGACACTTTGTTAGTATTTCAGCTTCCGGTGGGCGTGGCTTTCATGAGGAAAAGTGCTCTGTCTCTATAAGGCCTCCAGCCATGGCTATCGCCAGTACAGAGGCATACAAACTCTAAAATAAATAAAATCTATGATATGATTAAAATGTTTGTAGTGGAAAAAACTAAGTGGCTATGTTGATAAAGGTTCCCAAGATTTCTGAGAGTGATGGTACATTGTCTGGATCAGATTCCTATCATCACACAGATTGTATTACTTTTATGGCCTCAAAGTCCAGTTTTAAGTAAACAAAGAAATACCAGTATGACCAATGAAAAATGTGTATTTGATTGCATTTTTCCATCACCCATGATGACACAATCCTTCATTTGTTTAGATCAGTCACAAACAGTGGGTTATTAGACTCCCCTGGTGTAGATAAAGCTGCTCTGTGGACTTTGATCAGTGTACCTTTGATAATATTAGCACTGTGAAAGTCAGAGAAAATGTGTCATTTATAGATAACTAGCATTGTGGCTCTGGAGATGACAATGTCTGTAACTAACAACCTCAACAACTACAGTATTAGAGTCATTGTCATGGTATAGACATTTATGTCCTCCTTAGTATAAATTGTAATTTCCATTTGTCCAATGACCAAATACCTGCAACACATTAGCCGCTAGCATGGCCAAAGACTGTTAGAGTCTGTCTTCTAGAGCTGTTTCGTCAGAGTTAACATTCATATGTAGACGCATACGTCACATACTACATGCAAATGCACTAATGCACACACATACTGAAAGTGCACACAGGACAGAATTCACAAAGACAAGCAGGCTGTGTAGAAAGGTAATGGGAAAGGTCAGGGGACTGAGTGATTTCTTAAATGTTATTTGTGTGTCAACCAGGTGGTGCTTCGAGGGGAACCTTCAGCTGAAAGCAAAAGCTCTGAGATCCTGGCCATCGATGACCTATCCTTCAGTCCCAGCTGTGTGACTGTGCCTGGTACTGCTACCATTAATAACATCTCACTACAGAGACAGGACAAGTTCAGGTCTTAAAATTTTGAAACATTGCCACACATAAACAGACCACCACAAACCTGTTTTGAATACTGATAGCAGGGGAAGACACTAATGGATAGGATTCATAACAGAATAAGAATTAGAATAGTGCCTACTACACATTTTCTGCTCTGAACATGGAGCATTTAAAGCCTCAATTCATGGATTTATTTATGTCTGCTTTAGTGCTCTGCCTGCAGCTCAGTGATGAATATGATACAGCTGAACATGTTGGATGGGAGCGTTTGATAAAGCACTGTCCTCTTGGCATTTTGGACATTATTTTTGCATGTTGCCTTAGTGATAAATAGATATTTCAGCTACAATTACACATTATAGCATCTTTGCAACTGCTATTATGTACCCAATATAAGATGATGTTCCTGCTCTGCCTGTAAAATAAGAGTGTTATTGATTGCCTCTTTTATGCTACGACCTGTGGCCTTCAGCTGTTTTAGGCCTCTTTCCGTGGTGGCGCATGAAGGCCAGAGTGGAGAGTGGGGACAGAGCTGCACTGGATGCCGAATTAATGTCACTGACTTACAGTAGATGTCAATGGTCTGAGCTTCAGCACCACAGTTTTTCAAGCATGTTTGGCATATGGTGAACTTGAATTGTAAATAAGGATTTTACTGATCATATTCATTTAAAAATCTGATAATTCCTACTTTCTCATACATTCATTAATAACCAGGGAAGGTCTGCGAGCAAGCTCTAGATGATTTATTTAGGATAGAGTGCATATTTATTGTTGGTAGCAAGAGTGCTACAGTAGGTGTTCCTTGCTTTTCAGTCAGTCGTGCGGCTGAAATTTCCTGTTTTTCCAGTACAGTATGGTACATACTGTAAGGCCACAATGAGCGGCCTCCTCTGATTCCTGTTCTTGAGCCTCACTCCCAACTGAAGCCCACGTAACCTAAAGTAGCTATAATCAATATTTTTATATTAACAATCAATAAGTCAAATCAATCTGACTTCATTTGTAGATTGCTTTTCATACATATAAAATGTAACACAAGTGCTTCACAGAATCCAATAGTGAAAGGGTGAAGCTATTGGTGACAAAGCTACAGAGATGTATAACCCGAGTTTGCTGTTCCCGTTGCTGTTTGTTGTGGAGTTTGTTAATCTTTCAGCTCTTTGTTTTGGTTTTCTGGCCGACAACTTAATGTTTTGGTTCACTCTAAATGACTCTACATGAATCATGCAAGCTGTATACAGTAAGGGTGGGACGCTGTTGCCCTCAACTGAGGAGGTAATAGGGCGGTGGAAGGAGCACTTTGAGGAACTCCTAACTCCAGCTGACATGTCCTCTGTGGTAGAAGCAGAGCTGGAGGATGATGAGGGATTGTCGTCAATTTCCCTGCTGGAAGTTGCTGAGGTCGTCAAACAACTCCACAGTGGCAAAGCCCCAGGGATTGATGAGATCCGTCCAGAAATGCTGAAAGCTCTGGGTGTGGAGGGGCTGTCTTGGTTGACACGCCTCTTCAACATTGCGTGGAAGTTTGGGACAGTGCCTAAGGAGTGGCAGACCGGGGTGGTGGTTCCCCTCTTCAAAAAGGGGGACCAGAGGGTGTGTGCCAATTAACAGGGGTATCACACTTCTCAGCCTCCCTGGTAAAGTCTACTCCAAGGTGCTGGAAAGGAGGGTTTGGCCAATAGTCGAACCTCAGGTTGAAGAGGAACAATACGGAATCCGTTCTGGTCGTGGAACAATCGACCAAAGCGAGAGCTGACCTCCAAACAGAGGATTTGTGAAAGGCTTTACACCTCAAAACTTATGGGCCGTGTTATTATATAAAATGCATTAAACGTTTTTTATTACAGTCAAAGCTCCAGTACTGGAGAAATAACCAATAGGTGTCACTGACCTGTACGTGTGAGGGAAGACAAGGAAATTGTTTTGATATGTGGCTCACATCTAATTTGCTAACTACATGACGTTATGGCCCCTTAGAGGATTCTTTACTGTATGTACCATGTCCTTTATTATTCATCCTATCTACTACATAGCCAATAGATTTGTTTTACGTCTGTCGCCTCTTTTATACCCTGTAATCATAAATCACATGTGTGAGTGTCTCTGCATATTTTGGGAATAAGCTGGCCACCATGTTATTTATAATGGATATCTTTTTATTTGCCTAATTGAAAATTTTTGTCTGACCTACATTTTAGAATCTCTGCCCTGCTGTATTTATAAATTAATAAAGGATTATTTGATGCCAATGTAAACATAGTTTACTGAAATGGTCCAAGACAGCTTACCTGCAGCAGGCCACAGTCTATACCTTTACAGTTAGACATGCTGCCTTTGTAATACACCCTTTGTGCTCTGCATGAACGATAGCTTTTTATAAATGTGAGAGTGCTTGGTCAAAATCCATAGCCTTCTAGTTTACCAATTAAAAGATCATGGTCTATAACATCAATTGCCATTCTAAAATCCAGTGCTCCTGTCATCCTGGAGTTATCTGTCTGTCTTGCCTGTCATTTTTGTCTAAACTATATTTAAACCATTAAAGTAAAAATAATAATCTTGAATTTGCGAATGAAATTATTTCGGTTTGCTGAGTACTGGGAAAATAGTTATGGGTCTCCCGTTCTCACTAGTAAATGCTAATCTGCCATCTTTGGATAAGAGAATTATGTTTCCATTCTTTCCAGATACTAGGATATACCTTCTCTTAAACATTTTTTTAATATATGACATACGTATGACACCATAAATAGTAGTCAGCTGCATGACAAAGCACCTTACTGTCGAGCGTAAACATGTACCTTAATCACTTTATCAAGATATTTTATCTTTATGAGAAGAGTCAGCTTGTGAGACACTATTCAGAGGAGTAATATCCCAATAATGTATAGACAACAGTCTCAGAGCAAAATTGCGTTTATTTAGTGCCAGATGCGTTAAGTTATTTAATTTACATTAATTAACATTTTCTCATTATGTTGTATCCATGAAAATTCAATTTGGGCTGCATTTTGTTTCCTACAAAATGTATTTGCTGGTGCAAATTAATTGTTTGTAAACATAATTTTCTAGGAGGCAGGATTGGTTCAGATGCACAAGACAGTTTATACTTTGTACTTTGTAAGCTGCACTAATCAAATATGTCATATTAACAATGGATTTAATTATTGTGTAATGTAAAAGGGGACGCATGAGGCTGTGGCTCATTGGTGGAGTGGTACTTGCCAATCGGAAGGTTGTTAGTTCGATCCCTGGCCCTGCAGTCCCATGTCGAAGTGTCCTTGGGCAAGACACTGAACCCCGAGTTGCTCCTGATGCTGTGTGTGAGTGTTTATCTGATGAGCATGTGGCACCTTGTAAGGCAGCCTCGGCCACAGTGTATGAATGTGTGTGAATGGCGAAGGGTTCCTCTACTATGTAAAAGCCCTTTGAGTAGTCGTTATATAAGAAACAGTCCGTTTACATTTACATGCAAAAAAAGTCAATTAATTAATACTGCTTACTTTTCTCCCCCTTTGCAGCCGTTAACAATCAATCATCTTTAATTTAGCAGAATTACTGCCATACATTGTGCCTGTAACACTCTTTATTCTTTCTATAAGTAAATGCAGTTTGGAGACCTCGTCTATTTGGGCTCAGCCCAAGATCATAAGCTTAGTTACTGCATAAATCTTAAATCAGAAACCATTTAAAAGACTAATTTCCAATAGCCAGCCAAATGCCATTTTAAAATGGACAATCTTTCATTTATGTTTCAAATACTCCTCATGAGCAGAATTGAGTTCATTTAAGAGAAGAGGTCTCAGGCTTACTATTGATCAAAATATCAGAACTATCTAATCTTTCATAACACAGCTAATGTACTGACTCTTCTCGTACTGTAGCTGAGCTCATCTATATTATTCCACCATGATTGCCAATGAGTGCTCTTTAATGATACAATCACTTGCTAGCACTTAGTATCTGGTGAGTCTCCATGTGTAATTGATTGTATTAATCTTTCATTTTTGATTCCTGTGACAGAGAGCAATGTACCTCCTCCTCCTGTTTGCCCTCCCTCGTTGTTTGCCTGTGGCAGTGGGGAATGCATCGAGGAGAGCAAAGTGTGTGACTTTACCCCCCATTGTCCCCATGGAGAGGATGAAGCCAGCTGCCGTAAGAACCTTGTTGCCAAGTAACCCATTCAAATAACCCACATCCTATTTGTATGCTTGACCAAAAACAGTTTTGGGATATATATTTATCTGCCAGTATGACAGCAATGGCTGACATTTAAATTGACTGTTCCCTGGTTTGGATTTCTTCCCCACTTTTAACTAGAACTTCATCTGTTTTCTGATATTTTTACATTTGATTTGTCAGTGTAGGCTGAGTTCATTCAGAATGTTAAAGTTTTATTGCATAACTTTTTGAAATTGAACGTCCGTTACATTCACGCCATTGCTATGTACAAAGGCTTAATCTTTTATACTGATGATTTAAGAAATGTATGTTGCGGGCATTCATACTTTAAGTCTCTACACTAAATCATTTTCCATCTTTCTCCTCGTTCAGCCTCTGAGTGTGACTTTGACAGTGGGTCTTGTGGCTGGTACGAGCTCACCCTTGGTGATGGCTTTGACTGGGTCAGGGGCTCTACTGTGGACGTACCGCTAGACTACCACCCACCACCTCTGGACCACTCTACAAACAGCACTGAGGGTAAAGAAACAAAAACACATCATACAGTATGTCTAGTAGCAATACTTCCATATGCATCATACGATACGATACAACTTTATTATCAGTTTACACTGAAATGCCGTCTGTGTTCCCGAGCAGCTTCGCTAAAAAAAACCCCAACAATTATACATATAGTACAAAAGATGAAAACGCATTAACAGCCATGACAAAGAAAGTTGCCATCACTAGGTACTGGAATAAAAATAGAAATATGATGAGCCCATGAGATTATTTGACTGTATCCCGGGTGTTTGATCTGAAATAACCGACAAAAGATAGTGTTATCTACAGATAACATCGAGGGTTTTGTGTAAGCAAAGAAAATCCCATGTCAGTGTGTTTTTGAAAGATAAGCACTTCATGGAGAAAAACTTTTTCAGCCATCTGAATAATAGAAATGATATGATGAATAACACTCCATCATTCCCTGGAATACACATTAATATGCTGTTGTCACCTAGGTTTATTTTTCACAACATGTTATGGTATTTAATGCCATCACATCTTTATACGCAGGCATTTCTCCACATCTAACCAGAAAATATTTAATTTTAAGGATGGATTTAACAAACAATCTTGTTATGAATTGACTTGTTAATATCATGCAGTTTTAGCAACACCATCTGTTGTTTTGTTATGTACATTGTGTGAACATACTGTGAAAAGAGAGTCCCTGTTATGTTTCTGGAAAGCTTCTTTTTATGCTTCAGGCTTTGTGAAATGACACATATCCTGGTGGGAGCGTCTGTTTGAAGGTTTAGGGAATATGACCGTGACCATTTAAAGATTTAAAACAATGTGCAGGTATGTGGTGGTGTTCAAACTTTGTTTATTTGGCAGTAAGACACCGAAAAGGAGCCAAGAAAACTTTCCAACTTTAACACACCTCTACCTCATACTGTGCAACATTGGGCAGAATGGACACAGCCAAAACACAGTAACAGAAATGTTAGAGAAAGATATTGTTATAAAGCATCTTTGTCTTCCATTTTTGTGCCGCTGTAACATGGGAATTTCCCCAAAAGATCAATAAATGATTATCCTATCTTATCGACATTGTAGGTCGCACATTTGTTTCACCACTTTACCTAGCTAATGAGCTTCAGCTTAAGTTAAAACTCTGTGTTAACTGTTATTAAACTGACTGATGTCAAAATTCAGTATGTTATTGCACATAGCTAAACGAGGCAGTAGCTAACAGCATTGTTTATATGGAGGTGCATCTCCATGTTGTGTGCAGAAGTGTAACCTAGCATGGTTTGATGAGTTGTGTGAAATAAAATGGCCATCTGCACATCACTGCTGCACCAAGCAGCTATTTGCACATTTGCAGCCTGGCTGTCACCAAACAAGCCTTTCCATTGTCTCTGACCTGTTTCATCAACAAGATTCTGTTGGCATGGTGACTTGCAGTTGACACAATATGTTTTGTTATTCCCATGATTCCTAATATAGACACTCACTAGACATTTTTGTGCATAAAAATCCCAGAGGGAGAGATATTTCTGAGAGGAAAAACAGTTTTAGCTTTTTAAAACTTTGTTTTAATCTCTGTGAAATTGTCCATTATAGTTTTGCATAAGTTTTAGCTGTTTTAAAGATGATTCAATGTCTGGCGGAACATGTTATTTGCGGCAATGTGGGGGTATGTGTAATACAGTAGACACTGATTATGGTTTTAATAGTAATTGTCGTCTTACTCACTACAGGCCACTTCATGTTTATATTGAAGAACAGTAGCAGTCTTTATCCAAGGGCTGTTCTCCGCGGACCCTGGTTCAAACAATCAGCCTCCGGGTGTATCATGACCTTCTGGTGAGAGTCACACTGTAGCTTCTTTCTCCACTCTATAAAAGTTGTTCAACTTGGAATTTCAGACTTTTGTGTTTTTCTTTGATCTTTTTCCCTTTCCTCCAACCATCATTTCACCTGCCTCAGCTATGCTCTCTCAGCATCTCTTATTTCACAGTCACACATATTGAGAAGATACGCATCTGAATCTATAATGTTTTGACATCTTTATGGCCCCTAAAAATGAGAGATTTTATGTTTCCACTGGATGATTGGAGGTACTCTTTGCATGTTACTCTTTGCAAAGAGGTGATGCTGTTTTATAAATTACATTTTTTTCTTTCTTCTGCAGAATAATCAAAATCACTCATGTTTTATATACAGCAAGCAGATGCATTATCACAAGAGGAATGTGTGAGAAAGTAACTTCAAAAATATAATACCACAGAATGCACACATTGCTGTGCTGGAATATTATAGTCAGTAACATTTTTGCTTCCATATCTCCCTCATCACCTTCAGGCATTATAACTCAGGGATGTCCGTGGGGGCTGCAGACATGTACCTTAGAATCAATGGAGTTCTAAACAACACTGTTATATGGACGACTTTGTATGACCAAGGACCCCGTTGGAACCAGGTCACCATACAGCTGGGACGCATCACCCAGCCCTTCCAGATTGCTCTGGCTAAGATCAGCCTGGGAGTGTTTGATGGGGTCTCCGCCTTGGATGATATCACCTTCAAGAACTGTTCACTGCCCCCTGCAGTGGTGCTGTGCCCTGCGCACACACATTTCCACTGCGTGCACACCAAGGCATGTGTGGATCACTTGCAGCGCTGTGACCTTGTGGATGATTGTGGGGATGGATCCGATGAGGAGGGATGTTGTGAGTGTCTCTTTTGGTTACGTAAATATTCGGTGGTGGAAGAAATACTTTCCTTTTACTTAAAAGCAACTTCACAAATTTTACACATCAAAGTCTGTTTACAGTTCTTGAGTACCACTGTATATGTGAAAAACTTACATAAAGCCGTTTGTGGTTCCAAAACACAATAAATTGCCTCAAGTGATGTCACTTGCGTTGGTTGGGGCTGAAAACTGCAAGTTTGAAGTGTTAAGAGAAGCTAGAAAGAAGTGAGCTTACCTGACCTCTGTAGCCCACTCCTCATCTCTGCTTGAGACTAGCAGCTTCAGTCACTGCACGCATGCAGCACTCACAATCTTACAGTCAGTGTTCGAGTTGCATTGTGGGCAAGGTAGACGCCAGGTTTTGACAAGTAAGAAGAACGTACTGTATAGTATAAAAAAAAAAAATGCTATGTCTTTTTTTTCCCCATCCTATGTCTGACAAGGGTGCAATGCTGCATCAGTTCAGTATTAGTACTGCAAAATAAAAATACACCATTAACGTGCAAGTAAAAAGTCCTGAATTGAAGTAAAAGTAAGTATTTTAACCAAAAGTATCAAAAGTAAAAGTGCTTATACAGAAAATGTTTACTTTGACGTTATACTATTATATGAATGATAGGAAATAGTCAAGTAGTAGAAAATAGTGTTTTCTGGCACCAGTGTTTGTTAATTTCCTGTCATGTCTCACAGCTCCAGAGCTGCAGTGTAACTTTGAACATGGGCTGTGCAGCTGGAAGCAAGAACAGAGTGGAAGCGATGTGTTTGACTGGACCCGCATCCATGGCCCCACTCCGTCCTTCAACACGGGGCCCTGGAAGGACCACACACTGGGCACCAGCTATGGCCACTACCTCTACATTGAGTCCTCAGTCCCCAAGAGTTCAAAGACACCGCAGTGTTGCTGAGCAGAGTCTTCCATCCCACCCACCAGCGCGGCAAGGAATCGTCCAGATCCCGCCACCACTGTGTTTTCCGCTTCCATTATCACATGTACGGCTCACATGTGTTCTCTCTGGCTGTGTACCTCAGGACTAGCGCTACAGGGCATGGGCACATGCTGTGGGTACGATATGGAGACCAAGGAAACCTATGGCACAGGAAAACTGTCTACCTCTCCAGCGCTCGGCCGTTCCAGGTAAGTAATGCTCCAGAAACTGATCCAAAATGGGGAATAAAACATTTTTTTTTATGTGCGTTGAGACTTCTGCTTTACAGAGTAGGCTCATTGCATGAGTTCAGGATATTTCTGTCATAAAATGTTATTTCTTACTTTGCAATGAGCAGAAAGAATATGCTTCAGATATTGGATGTTCTGCTGTCAGTGTAACTTGACAGGCAGTTAAAGACTTTTCTTCCATTATGGCATTGAAAACAGGAGCTCTGTTTGTTAAAGTTAATTGACTGCAGATGGAAATGGAAATGGAAATGGAAATTTCAAATGGAAATAAAGAGACGCTGATGAATTGAATTCAGACCATGTTTGCTACCGGAGTGGGCACGTTGCCACAAAATGATAAAGTACAATGATTTTACATCAAGATATTTACTCCTGATTTTGCGTTTATGATGTAATGACCAGTGTTGCCAAATCTAATATACAAAGAAATGCATGTAAAAAGCAGTAATGAGCTTAGCAACATTAAGTTAATGAAATTGTTTCCAAGACAAGCTGTTTGCCTAGGCAGAAATTGGAAAAAATATTTCAAAAACATGTTTGCAGAACTGCTGCTTAAATCATGCCAAATATTCACATGGTGCCTCTTCCAGATAGTGCTTCAAATAAACATTTAACAGGCATACTTTGTTTATTAGATTAGCTGTATCCTGCAGTGCGCACATGTGCTGATTTGATTACTACAGTAACAACATCTGCAGAATTCAAAATTCTGTTCCACTTCATGGCACAAAGACAACAGACAACTCATCTGAGGAAATTATATTTTAGCTAATGATTTTGTTGCATTTGAAAGCTGCTGATAAAACTTAAAGTTCAGTGTAGCAATGCTTTATGGCAAGCAGGCAATAAAATACACTAAAACATTTAAACAATATTTGAAACAAAGCAATCCTGTTTCTGCATTTCAGTTTCTGAAGTAAAGCTATGGAAAAGTCTACAAGTGGAACAAAAGCAATGTCCAAACATAAAGCAGTTTAAAATTAGGTATAAGGACATGGTTTTCACGCGTTTCAGGGAGAAAGAAGGGGGTTGATTTTCATTAGGTGTTCTTTTGGGTTGTGTTATTATTATTATTGTTGTTTTTATTTAGTGTTTTGAGTTTATAAATGTGTTCTTTCCTCAATTATGTTCCTCTGTTTTGTAAGTAATTGATGTAAATTTGAAAGGGATTTTGGGTATGAGGGAGGGAGTTCACATTCACAATTGGAAAGTGGGTAGATTTCACAATTATTGAATTGTGTACACACAGGGTGGGATTAAATAAGTGTATACTTCTTCCCTCTCCTTTTAGGATATGTAAACTCATCATCAAGTGTTAACAGTGTTGCATTTGTTGTTATTGATTTGTTTCGATTTTATTTCTTGTCTGCTGTTCTGTTCTTTACATACTTGAAATAAAATCAATCAATCAATCAAAACCCCACATTAAGAAAGCTTGATTTTTGTTTTTGTATATAAATGGAACTAGATTAACTGCGTAAATGTAGACCATTTTCACATGTGCAATTAAACATTGCACACCATTCAGTTGTTCCAGCAATATGCTATTATGCATTCTTGCTAACTGGCAAGGCTTACTGAAAATATCTTCCTGTGTTTATTTTTGCTTTCTCTTTTGTCAGATTTTGGTAGAAGGTACAGTTGGAGATGATTTTAATGGAGACATTGCCATTGATGACCTTTCCTTCCTGGACTGCGAACCATATGAAGGTAAATGATTATGCCATAACAGAAAATATGAACTTTTTCAGACAATGTGTTCCCTTATTTTTAATTTCACCTCTTGCTGTGTGATTTTTACCGTGCTTTGTTCCAGGAGAGCTCCCCACAGCAAATACCACAAACCCTGCAGTGACCACTCCAGCTCCCACAGTTCAGCCCCACAGCTGCCTTGATGGAGAGTTTGTGTGTGTGGCACATGGAGAGTGTGTTGCCAACAGCAAAGTGTGTGACTTCAGACGGGATTGTTCTGATGGTTCAGATGAATTAAACTGTGGTAAAACATTTATATTCTCAGAATGTCTATGTGGAAAGCTTTCATTATTGCATTGCAATGTTTTCACAGTGCTGTGTTTGTCTTTTCTGCTCCTCCCTTCTGTACTTTTTCCAGTGAAGGAATGGTGCGATTTTGAAGGCGGTGACACTTGTGGTTGGAAGGGCATTGACTCATCTTTGGACACAATCCACGCATTTCGCTGGTCCCCTGACCAAGGGGTGAGCATTCATGATGGAGAACAGTACCACCGTCCTATTAATGACCATACCCTGTGAGTACCAGCAAATTACTATATATACTGTATATATATATATATATATAAAATTACAATAACTATTTCTGTTACAGTATTATGAATCAATAATCAATTAGTTGATTGACAAAACAACAAAAATGGCAAGTATTCTTTGATTCCACCTTCTCAAACTGTGAAGACTTTCAGCAAGTAAATGAAATATCTTTCTATTATAGACTGTTGGTCAGATAAAACAAGCAATGTTTAAGACGTAATTTAGGTTCTTGGACATTATAATAGGCTTTTTTTCTTTTACTATTTCCTGACATTTTACAGACAAAAAAGATCAACGATTAATAAAAAAATAAATCAATTAAAAGTGTACAAAAGGAAATTAACAAACGAAATACTGTCAACTTGAGAACTTCATTGTTAACCCATCCATTTACAAGTACACTGTAGTTCTACAATTTATTAGGCAATAATAAGCAATACATAAATAATAATAAAGAAATAAGCATTTAGAACAATTATTTCTCTTTTATGCTTTATCACCTTTTACTTCATTAAAAGCACTGTGAGCTGAGTGAGTGTGGCACATATGGATGTGGCTAGTGACCTTATTGTTCTTATCTATGTTTTATTGAGTGGCCAGTGGGAGCAGAAAATGGCACTTTGACCAGTAGATAATTGTTCCCTCAGCCAAAATTACAGACTCACTATCTTCTTGGGATGTCCAAAAAAATCGATTCACATTCGTAGTGCGATTCAAGCTTTACAGATTCAAAATTGATTCTTAGAATTCAAGAAAATTGATTCATATTTTTTCTTCATTTTGTAATGGTGTGTAAATCACTTGTTTTGTCCCACTAACAGTCCAAAACCCAAAGACATTCTGTTTACTATCACATAAGATAAAGAAAAAAAGCAGATCCTTGCAATTGAGAGACTGGAACTAGAGAATGTTACTTAAACTAATAATCAGTTCTCAGAATCGTTGTTGATAAATACTTTGTTGATTTACTAATCAATTATTCTACTACCTTAACCAGTTCTGGTTGTCATAACTGAAAGTAAACATGTTTGGAGTGATAAAAATAAGACCTAAGCTGAAAACCTTTTCTTTAAAGACCCTTCATTCAGAAACATGTGTGCTTATTGGATGTTTGACCTTTACTGTGCCGAATGATGTATTTGCAGAGGTTGACACCAGAAGGCTGTTTTGACATTCAACTGCTGAAGGGGAAAAGTTTCTCTGTGATCACTTTAAATATGCAACTTACACAGGTGTAATCTAAAAAAGATCAGTTCACATATTACAGTAATGTTCCAGACATCTGATGTCCAGCAAATAAACTATTTTGTAATTTCAACAATATTTAACAAAGTAATTTTATAATACTAATAATAAGTGCTATGTTTTTGTGCAAGAACACAAACACAAATTAACATTCAAAAGTTATTGTTTACGTATTGTGAGTATTATACACATCTGGAAGGGATCTTTACATTTTCAGGAAGCCACTGGAAGAAAACTAGGAGAAAGAACCACACAAGTTTTAATGAATTTCAAATTGCAGAAAAGAACAGGGTTTGTGTTCCATTACAAAAAAGACATTCTAGAGAAAAAATATAGTATTTGGAATTGGAAAAGGTGGCACACAATCAAAGCAATCAATGTCCAGAGGCCTTGTGTTAGACCAGTAGTGTTTCATAGAAGGTCACATATATACAAGAAAGTCAATACAATGTTGCTACTAAAATTCACTGCTGGACTCACAGGTTGGGGAAATAACAACTGAAGTTGTTCTGTAATTTCTGTCTTTCCTCTGATAGAGGCGGTCCAGAGGGTTGGTATATGTTTGCAGACAGTTCCAACGGTGGTTACGGTCAAACCACTGACCTCCAGACACCTGCCATCTCCTCCACTGGGCCACACTGCAAACTGGTCTTCTGGTACTACATGTGTGGATTCACAGTGGGATCGCTGCAAGTAAGAAGAGTGAAAATACCGTATTCAGTTGGAAAATAATACTCAGTGTAAAGGGTTTTATCAGAAAACTCGTATTTATTATTCTCACTCTATTTGCAGGTGCTGTTGAAGTATGAAAACGTTACTCACAAGGTTTGGTCTCAGACTGGTAACCAAGGCAACAAATGGAGAAGAGGAGAAGTGTTTTTGGGGTTATCAAACAACATCCAGGTCTGTAAATTACTAGAAAGTCTTTTAAATGTGTTATAGTTGCATAACACATTTAAAAATATTTCTTTATTGTGATGTGAATTTAATGTGATAAAATGGTTCATGTCAAATGTTTCAATAATACAATTAATCAATAATACTGCACCAAATATCTGTTTTGCTTTTGCATTGTGTGATATTTGTTCACCACAGAGATTATGTCTCTTCACTTTCAATATGGAACTTTTTCAATTGGATAAATTGCTGCTTTGTTGGCAGAATAATTACCCGCCATATCTGAGTATAACACAAAGAAAATCTTTGATGCAACATCTGTTCATTACTTACTTACAACTCCTGAACTGAGCACATTTGTGACTATTTGCAATGTTGGGCTCTACGTGAGATAAAATAGAGTTTACAGTGACGAGCCCTTTTGACATAGTGTATATTCCAGTGTAATGATCACTTTTACAGTAATAGATGTGCAATTTAGATTATCGACATTCAGTTTAACGGCCAGCCTCTTAGGTGACTGTGCACATCAATGTTAATTTGTCTAATTTTAGTCACGGCAGGCTAAATTAGACACCCAGACTTTATGATCAATGAATTGATTGAGGCTAATTCAGTCTAATGACTCTTAACTTGTGATTTCAACAGTAATCAGAGTTGCAGTCCTTTTATGGGGTCTGCCTGCTGGGGTTATTCCAGGTCAGTGTGACTACACAGACAGAGGTCTTGTGTCATTGCACGGGAGCAGGCATCTCTTTGACCAAATACTGCGGCCTTTCCACATTTTCAGTTATGCACATTAATTGTTGTCAGGCCGGACAGTCAGATCTGTGCTGATGGTTCAATCTGCAGCTGAAGGGCATTTTTAAACCAAGCAGCTATGAGCCTCATTTTAAGAGTCCAAGTACCGTTTTCCTCTTTTGTCTGAGACCTTCATCAAACTGACTGCAGAAAAACATCACTCATTAAAACAGCATCTATGTTGCAATGTCTTGCCTGATGATATTAACCCTGGCGTTTAAAAAGTTTGACAGACATTGCAAAGAGTTGATCCTTATAGTAGTTTGTTGTCCTTTTGTCAGGTGATGTTTAGGGCAAAGCGAGGGATCAGCTACATGGGCGATGTGGTGATAGATGATGTCAGCTTCCTGCACTGCTACCCTCCTCTTTCTTCAGACAGGCCATGTACACCTGAGCAGTACGCCTGCGCTAATGGCCAGTGTATCCCTCAGGACAACCTGTGTGACTTCATCAACCACTGTGGGGACAACTCTGATGAAAACCCCTACATCTGCAGTGAGGCCTCCTCTCATGTCTGACTGATGACACCCTGCGATTCATTTTCCTTCAATTGTATAATCTGGAAGATTTCTTCTTTTATTGCTGTCTTTCAGAGGGCTTTAGCGGGAGCTGCAATTTTGAGTTTGACCTCTGTTCCTGGCGTCAGTGTCGACAGGATGACTTTGATTGGCTGATCAAAGCAGGCAGCACTCCCACAGTTGGCACTGGGCCATCAACGGACCACACCCTGAGAGACCCCTCAGGGCACTACCTGTACCTGGAGAGCTCCTTCCCCCAGGCAGCCGGAGACACCGCCCGCATATCAGGACCCTTACTGAGCCACAGGAGCTCTCAATGCAAGGTAAGAAAACAAGACCACAATAAAGGCTAAAGATGATTTTTTTTACTTCATTCTTGAAATTATGAAACAAGTTGGTATGGTGCCATCATTTTAAATGTAACAACTGGAAGAACGTGACTAATGAATTGACAATTTAATTTTGCATTGATGCTCCTGTGAGAACAAAGGTTCTGCATAGAATATATGGCTTCAAATGAACAAGTACTATCCAAAGTCATAAAAGTGAAATGCAAAAAACTATAACATTTAAAATAGACGGAATAAGTTTAAGAAAAACAAAAAAATGTAATAAAACATTGGCACTCCTGACATGAATGCTGAAACTTATTCTGTGGATCTAATTTGAAAGCTTCCTGCAGTTTCCATTTTGAAGGAACCTCATGCTGTAGATGCAATTCAGAATATAATTTCCAATCAGGAAAAAACAAAACGTAACACTGAGTAATTTACAATTGCGGTCCATTTTACCAGAGATAAATGGCTTCATAAGAAAGTGTACAAAAAGAGCTGAATTCAAAACTTTTGGTATATTTACAGTAATCACAAGTTTTAGTTTGACTTTATGGGAATAGATAAGACGATATTTAAGTCCAATGTCTGTCTGTTGAATATGAAACTAAGGCCAGAAAAGCTTAGCTTAGCATAAGACTAGAAGCAGGGGTAAACATCTTGCCTGGCTCTGTCCAATTCTTTCCATGTCATGTCCATCATGTTATATCGTGTTGGTTTAATCCATACAAAACCAAAGTGTAAAAACAAGTTGTGGTTCAACAGGGTTTATTTGCTGGACCAATAAATCATAACAATACATAACGTGTTAATTTTCCCCTCTGATTCCAATCTTTACGCTTAGCTAAGCGGCTCCTGGCTGTATCCTCATATTTATCCTATGTATTTATCGGACAGACATGACAGTGGTATCGAGCCTCTCATCTAACTCTAGGCAAGAGAGCAAAACTACTCCTTTAAATTTGCAGTTGAAAATGTGCTGCAACTAGACAAGCAATTACAATTTGAGTGTATGTGCTTGTGCACTTCGTAGTGTGTCAGTGTGTATGTGTGTGCGTCTTCCCAGCTGTCAGCCTGATGCTCTACCGGGAACTATGTCTTGATTGACAGCTGAGTTTGCTCTGCGTTTTGTGTCTGTCTTATCCAATTCCTGACCTGTCAATCAATCACGCAGATAGCAAAAAGGCACCAATTAAACTTAAGGGAGGGCTGTGCAGGGAGAAGTGAGAAGAAAAGAAGGATGGGGCAATCTCTCTCCTGAGATGGAGAGTGTAGTTTTGCAGCTGTAGCTCCATTTGTAGAGAAAACCTATAAAACATGTGACTGCCTCCGTGCTGTGTCATGGAGAGACACTTTTTCTCTCCGAGCTTTAATTAGGACAAGGACTGAAAGGAAAGTGCACAGATCTAGTGAATAGATTAAAACTTAATTACCTTTACATGCCCATACTTTTGGTTTCATTCCATATTCTGCCAATTCCAATATGTAATACTTTATGCCTGTCACTCAGACTTTGCTCAAAACCCAAAATTTTGATTGCATACTGTATTTGTCTTCAAATACTGTATGCAGGTGCAAAATCAGTTAATATGTAATATTTCTACACTCTTGTGATGGGAATGAGAAGAAATTACAGTGGGAAATGTTTGAAAAGTATCAATCACATCTGCACACTCTGTAAATCGGTGCTTTATTTTGACATATTTCTCATTTTCTGTCATTTGTTCAGATGCGTTTCTATTTTCACATGTCTGGAGACGGCCTTGGGACCCTCAGTGTGTACAGGAAAAGCGAAAGCCAATTTCATCTCTTTCTGAACCTGACTGGAGATCAAGGAAACTATTGGCAGATGAGGGAGATCCCACTTAGCCACAACAGGGACTTTCAGGTCATGTTTGAGGGCAAGGTGGGCCGAAGTGAAAAGGGTGACATCTGCCTGGATGACATCACTTTTTCTCCAGGGTGTCTGCTCGCCTCCTCAGCTAGAGTAGAGGACAACACTCCTCCTGCAGGTAGAGACTTTACTTTGTCTCCTTTGTTTTATATATGCTAAGATCTTTTATCTCTTCTCCAACCAAACCAAATGCTTGCAAAACTAATGACATTCCCATCAGCCTCAACTGTAATTTGTGTTTTGTGCTACTCATCAAATGCTAGCATGCTAAAAAGCTTAACTAAAATTGTTAACATTGGAACATTATACCTGCTAAATATCATTCAGCATTAGCATTTAGGTCAAAGCACCAAAGTCTGTTTCATGTTCTTCCTGTCCTTGTTTGGAGCTGTTAATGATTTGGGCCACCCTCTAAAGCCAAATGAGACACTACAGTATGCATGCACTGTTGCTACATAACAATTGAGACCTTTTGACAACACAATATAAACTCAAAAACAACATTTCAAAGTTCCAGTTAAGTTCAGTAGACTTTGGTTCAACAAGGCACTGTAAAAGTAAAACGCCTGGCTTGTTTGTACTTGAGCAATAATAAAAAGCCAGTTTATCTCTTCCAAGGCCCAGATGAAGGCCAGTGTGTGTGTATTATTGTTCCTGAAAGAACGAGCTAGTCAATTACAGCTTTTGAATTCCATTGTTACAAGGAGAGGGATGGGATTGCAGTCTTCTTCTTGACTTTAGTAGATAACTGCACAACTGTATCCCTTTAGGGCTGTTTTCCCATATAAGAATATTTAAAAAATGTTTAAACATGACTGAGAGTGTGAGGATAACATGGCTGTGGATCCCCAAGTGCCACATTACATTATTTTCTTGTTTAATGAAAGATATGACAAAATCATTGGCGCTTTGTTTACTTTTTCTGATCAGAAAATTGGCAGATTCAGAAATTGATACAATATTTATGAACAAAACTAAATGAAATTCAGCTAGTCTATAGGGCATGACCAGGGGCACCTTCGATAAATAAGTAAATAATCTGCAGTTTCTTTCATTAGTGTTGTTATTCTGCAGCGTGCAGCCCTGCAAACTAGAGCCATGTTAAGACAAATGCTGTTTATTTTGTCAAGAAACTACAGTTATGAAAAATATCTGGTAACTGTTGAAGGACACTCTCAGAAATGCTCTGAAATATTTACTTGACATCCTGACATCCACAGTATTTGTCACTGACTAAAGCAAGTTCAACCATTGTCTGTATTTCGGACTTAGGATCGATTCAGCTATTTAAAATTAATCTGCATCCCTTACATTCTTTATTGGGGGACTCTTTAAGATGCGTGAGAAAGAAACAAGAGCTGATTTATTACCATTGTTATTGTGGCTACAATTGGATCTATTAAATTTATTGCCTTAGTCTTGTATTGGATGTTGGGGAGAAGAATGAGTTTCTGGATTATCTGTACTCAGAAAATTGTGTGGCTCTGTTCTCCATGTCTTTTTGAGATGAGCTGGATGAGGCTCCTGTCCAGCAGCAAAAGTGTGATGTGTTGGATTTTCCTTACAGCTGTCTCTTTCTCTTCACTGTCATGCTGTCTCTCTGCATTTGTCAATGTAAGTGATTACAGTGAATAGCTAGACTCCCTCAGAGTCTCTACTTTCTACTGAAGAAATAGGCCCTCTGAAGGCTGTAGACAGTGTATGCTGTGGATTATCCAGATTAAAGGGGCCCTGTCTTTGGAAAGAGACGTTGCTGTTACATTTGTTTCACCTCTGCTGTATTGGAGTGGAGGCAGACTTTACAGACATTACGTTTTATAAATGTAGCTACTGTACAAGCCGATCCTCCAGACTGACTTGAATGTTGTGCATCAGCTTATTGAACAAGCTTATTATAATTACATATTCTGTAAGTGATCTAGTTTAAGCAAAGGAGCTGGCAGTATCTGTCATATAGATTCAAGTGTTTATAATAAGCTTTGTTAAGAAATATTGCGAAGGAGAAAGGGCAGAAGAAGTGGTTATTTTCAAAACTTGGGGCATTTTGAATACAAGTAAAAAATAGAGCAAATAAAGTGGAATGGAAGTAGAAAGGGATGTGAGTTTGGGTGACCGTAGAGGGATTTCTTGAAGATTAAGACAGGGACTAACACCACTGCCCTGACAGCATCCCATCGTGAAAAGAGCCAGGTGAGAGAAGAGTGTCTGCTCTCACTGCTCCCTTCGCTGCTGCAGGCTGCACAGAACGTACAGTAATACTGATGAGACCAAAGACAGCAGGAACTGTAATTATATACTGAAGCGCCTCAGGGGCCTTTTCCTCCACCGCTTCATTTTATTTCACATTATATGATGGAGTATTGAGACACACTGCATGCACGCCCATCATGTGTTTTTATGGCCGGGGATTTTATCTTGTATTTAACAAGACAGTGTCAAATATCTGCCAACTATTTTATCATTATGTACTGTTAAGTAAGTAAGTAAGTAAAGCTTATTTGTATAGCACCTTTCACAGATAAAAATTACAAAGTGCTTCACAATAAAATCTGATACAATACAAAAAAATTTAAATACCATAACATTTAAATACAAAATAGAAAACACAACAAAACCATAAAAAAAAAAATTGACTAACTATGAGCCTGCTTGAACAGAAGAGTCTTCAATTGCTTTTTAAATGATTTGACAGAATTCACACAACGTAGAGAGGGAGGCAAGGCATTCCACAGCCTAGGAGCCACTGCATGGAAAAATGAAAGAATATACTACAACATTTTACATACAGCATTTGAGCAAGTCAGAAACATGAGTCCAAATTTAACATTTTGCCATTTCTTTGCGTTAGCAGCGTCGGGTTTGATAAACTAGGCAGCAGAAATGTGTAGTTATTGAACTATGAAATGGATGAGAAAATGTATTTGGTATGGGTGTGTATGGGTTCACTAGAGGAGAAATGGAAAGATATCCATCATGCTCATGACGGTCATTAATGAACGCTTTAATAACAAAATACAGACAAAAACAGAAAACTCTCTTCTTCCTCCATATCATTTTGCACATTCTGTAAATGTCTGAAGAAAGCTGTAAGGAACACTTTACACATTACTAGGTACACCTGTTTAATCTAATACAATCCAATTCAACAACCCTGCCATCTACCTTTACGTGGCTCATAATGTTTAGTCTTTGATGATGAATCATATCTTTATTATTGAGTTAAATATGTTGTACTGTGGACTACGTTACATTCAGAGGTGTTTCTAATTTAGTTTGCCATCTCTATTTACATACATGAGACATCCAGAATATTAGAAACACCTCTGAATATAATGCAGTCACACAACCACTATGACCTCAATGCAAAATCATATAATTGAATTAACACGTTAATGAGTGCAAATCATCAATTCAATTTAATCTTCCTTTTTGACACTGAAAAAGAAACATAAGAGTTCATCAACGACAACAATAGAATGGATCACATCATGACACCTTTGGTCGGCATTATTAGACTACTTTATTTTGACTCCAGAGGTATGAATTCATTTAAAAGTTGATCTGGAGCAACATCTTTGCACCAGAGGGCAGTATACTATGCCGACATACTGTATATCAGCCCAGTGGATCCAGTGGAACCCTGGTCTGAAGGTCACATCACACACGGCAATGCAGAGCGCTAAAGTTATAACAAGATATGTACTGCAATTCATGAGGACACATAAGTACAGTCAGATGCTGTAGTAACAGGTGAAGAACTGCACATTATTGGCTTTAACCAATTTTCTTTTAAATTGGTCTGCCAGTATGCTCCACATCAGATGGTAAGGCAGCCTGGCTTCACAGTTGGGAGCCATGGCTTCCTGGCTTCCCTTCTGCCTTTGTTGGGGCGTATTGCTTCTGGTCCTGTGCATCTGAAGACAAACAAAGCATTAGGAGGGACTTATACCCCCTTCTCTCCTTCACTTAAAGGGACCACCCCTGTTCATCACACCTCATCTCCCTTTCTAACACTCCCCAAAATCAAGCACTAACCCCACTGGAAGGCTCGATGCAAAAAGAGGCAGATTAGAGCCTCCTGCAGCACCGCCACCCTATGATACACTGATTTGGACTTATAGCCCCATGCTCCCTTGTCTTCCTAAGCTTCTTAAAGAGACCTCTTGGGGTTCTGTTAAATCTGTTGAAGCACAATTTCTTATTGTATTATCCAATTTGCAAAGGGGCAGTTTGACATTTTGAGAACTATGCCATTTAGCTTTTTTTTGTTGAGAACTAAATTAGATGAGAAGATTGTTACCAATCTTCAGTTAACACAGACAATTTGAAGCTATGGCTGGCATATGATTATATATATTATATTAGCTTAGCATATAGACTGAAAACGGTTGGAAGTGGCTTGTTGCGCTCCATCTAATGGCAACAAAAACACCTACCAGTACCTCTAAAGCTCACTGACCAACACGTCATATCTCGTTTGTTTAATCCTTACAAAAACCAAAGCATAAAAGCAACACATTGCAGTTTCACAGGTAATTTTATGCCGGACTGTTACTTGGCCAGAAACAGAAACTTCCTGAAGTCTTTGTTTTGATTTTACTGATTAAACAAATAATACAATGATTAGTGAGCTTCAGATGTGCTGGTAGGTAACTTTTCTTACCTTTGAACAGAGCAGGCTAACTCTTTCACCCTGCTTTTGACTTTATGCTTAGCTAAGCTAATGGGTTGCAGTAGCTTGATATTTACCATGCAGACATGCAAGTCTAATCAGTCCTTTCATCTGTCTTTCAGTAAGAAAATGAATAGGTGTATTCACCTCCTCACAATCTTAACCTCTGACCCAGGTCTCGCCGTACAATAAAATGTTAGCATACCTTATCTTTGATGATTTACTATATTTAGCTTTTGGTTCCAGGCTCCTGTCCTTCAGATTTGCTCCCTTGTGAGAATGGCAGATGTTTCACTCTGGATCAGAGCTGTGACTTCACAGATGACTGTGGTGATGGCACCGATGAAAAGGATTGTGGGACTTCCTGCTCCTTTGAGAATGGGCGCTGTGGCTGGAGGAGCTCCCTGGCTGATAATTTTGATTGGACACTAGGGACCGGATCTGTGAACAGCATACGGCCTCCATATGATCACACGTTGATGGATGAAAGCGGTATGTTAACTGTTGATTTCACATTAAAAAAAATTAAGTTCTAAGAAAGCTGACTTTCAAATGTCCACCTGTTGAACCCAAAATGCTGCGGTAGCTCTCCAGTCTCCAATGTTTAATTCATGACTAAATCAATAAGCTTCTTCACGGTATGTGAATAGCAGGTGAGCCTTCAGGTGATTGCTGCAGAAGTTTTAGCGCTGTAATTCCATTATATTGTGTGCATGGTAAAATGTGATGCACATGAATAAACAAGCACATATGTAGCCTAGATTTGCACACACCGCTATTTGAGGGGCTTCTCCTAAACATCTTAAAAGTAATACAGCTTTGATACGGCTTTGTGAGAGTGAACAGAGAGGCTGATATAAATGAGATATTATTAAAACAAAACCCTGGATTACATGCACACCTCATTTGCTGTGAATCCTGCTTTTGTGTGACAATCCAGAGCATGAAGGGCGGGCTCCACCATGCTAACAATGAAAACTACTATATAGAGAGATAGTTACTGAATGTAAATACATTAAATGGCTAATGCTGAAAAATGCAGGCCATAAATATCAAAAACAATGTATGAGTTCATGAAGATCTGAAGGTTTCTAACTGTAAAATGTAAGCTTGTTTGGTTTATAATGTTCAGTAGTAAAAGTTATAACGATAAAAAGTTCCAAGGTCTGCAGGTGTCGGAAGGCAGTGAGATATTGTCAGATGTGTCAGAGATTACTCTGCGACCCCCAGCCCCCCTGCCACCCTGTTCGTGGTCTTGCTGTAATTTGTCTCTGGCTGTGAGAGCTGCTCGCATACACAGTTGGTTGTCACAGTTGGTTGTCAATACTCATTACTGCTTTCTTCACCATTACTTCTTTTTTTCTTTTTTCTTCAGGTCATTTCATCTTGCTGGAAGCCACACCAATTGGACTCAAAGGCGATAAGGCTCATATTAGGAGCTCTGTTTGGAAAGAGTCAAGCGTCATCTGTAAACTCTCCTTTTGGTACCACATTTCCCACAAGGCCTCAGGAACAATCCGCCTGCTGATCAAGGTAAACCATCTGCCGCAGTGTGTTTGGACTCTGATATTGGTTTACACAATCACGATAAAAAATGATGAATCTAACTAAATAAAACAAACCCTGTAGACCCGTCGCTTTCCATTAAGTGTGGTTACCATGGTTGCACTCGGTCAGGGGTAAAGTCTGATTATACTAAATCATGTCAATGTAGATCGGAATCACATGATATGAGTGCAGCTGTCTAGTGGTGTCAGTAATTTGGTAAAAATAGAGATGTGACTGCCAATCCCTCTGCCAGTTTTTTTTGCTATCTTTGAGGGGTTAAGCTGAGTCATGGGGGTCGCGGTCACCCTTCAGCCCAGAGCAGCCCCACTCCACCATCTGGGCACACACCAGCCCTGCCAGTTCTCAAGGTTTCTTGCTTGTTAAGCTTTCGGCCACGTAGTTAGTTTAACCTTGGTTGACTTTCAGGGATTAAGATTTTCTCCCATTGAAATTCTGCTGTGATTTACTGTGTCTCCATCCTGTACTCTCTGCAATCTCAACTTCTTTTAACTTTGCTAGCTATGACTCAAGGTTAAGGTGCAAAAGTTGTGCAGATTCATTCTTTAATGTGTGATTGTGTGTGTGAGTGTGCAGAGTTGTCTTGCATACATACGCAGAGCACGTTCATGATTGTTAGTGTGTCCTTGTGTGCTCTGCAGAAACCAATTTATGCAATTTGCAAAACACGTCAGCAAATTTTCATGTAAATTGTTTTTTTTTCCCTCTTCAAACAGCAAGAATGTGTATCCCGCCTTGCAAAATTCACTAATACTGTACCATGCTGCAGTCATAGAGGCAACAGAGGTCATGATGTGTCTTTTATTAGAAGAGAAAATCTAACTTATTTAGTTACTTTAAATGTTTCTGAAAGAGTAAGTTTTTTTTATTGTCCACAAATGCCATGAAAAGGCCAAAACCGACCATGAATTGATCCCATTAAAAAGTTGTAGAGCTCCTTTTATACAAGCAGTAGGTAAACGTGGTTTATAGGGGAGAAATAATATAATAATATTAAGGCAAACATAAAGTCAATTAGGACAGCACTCCCATTAATACTTTTTATTGCCACATGTAAGATATTAATGTGGCAATATCTATCTATCTATTGCCTAGATAGATAGATAGATAGATAGATAGATAGATAGATAGATAGATAGATAGATAGATAGATAGCAATTACAGATTATTGCTTAGTGGTATAATTTATATATTATACTCCTTTTTCCACGTGACACATTCTCATACTGTCCATTGCTGCAGTGCTTCCTCCTTAAACACTCTTGGCCCTAACCTATTTTGTACCAGATGCACAGCGGACATTTCCCTCCACAGACTTACGTTGGTAAATTAGGGAAAGAACTTGCGATCCCGCCGGCAGTTCAGCAAAAAGAGGAGGCATGTTCCCTCGCAAATGTTCTCTAATGGTATTTTGCAGTTTCAGAAAACAATTCCGCAGACCAGGAAAAACCTACTCTAAAGTCAGTGGTGCATTATTCAGATGCTATTTTAAGGGCGCATGCTTGGCCGTAATGTAGAGTGTGCACACAACGCGAACACTTTGCTTCTCTCATCTCATTGACCCAGCAGTTCCCATTTTTGCATATCATACATAAATACAAGGAAAGATATTACCTGATTTTACACAACATTTCCATGAATCGTGGATGTGTTGATGACATAAAAGAGGAACTATTAGAGGACATAAGGCGATGTGATGTTGAACTGCATGTGCCGATGCCACTTAACCCAAATGCCCCAGCAGCAGCACGGGAGAGGAGAGACAGAAGAGCCGCATCGTCTATAGTAAGGTAATCTCGCTCTAATGCTAGACTACATTGCAAAATGATCACCATGCGTTTATAACCTCGTGATTCAGTAAGAGTGAGAACAAAACATCGGAAAGTATGTCTTTGTGACATTCTTTTATTTACATTTTGTCAAAAAGTAAAATCAATAGCAAAAGTCAGTCTCCTTGGCTTTGAACCGCTCCTGGCGTGCGCCCATGGATGTATTAAGAACGCGCGCCTAGCAAATCCACCATTATAATGGCAATCTGCCATGGAACAAGTGCACCTGCTTTTAAAGGGAATGTGAAATAACGCTCTGATTGGTTCATTGCAAGTTACGCCCAAACCACAATGTAGTTACTTCAAACCAACCCATTTTAGATTTGCGTTGGGCGCAAGAGTCATTTATCCCGCCGGTATAATAGCAACAGCACCCGAGATCCGCCCACAAAGATACTTGCATTTGATACTTGCGTTTCAGATCTTTATAATAGGGCCATATGTTTGGTGAGCTGGCCCACTCTGTTGTGATTGGTCAACCAAATTCAAACAAGCCACTGAGTGGGCTGTGCTTGCTCACAGCCTCACTGGGCACCACAATTGAAAAACTGGGCTGGCTTTCTTGATCAATGACATCATTAATGGAGGAATTTCGAACAGGAATGTGGGCGAGCCGTTTTCAGACAGTTGAGAAAAAGTGCTGTCTGTGGGAGAGAAAGCTCCATTTGGAGTGAAATGTGTTTTTTGTACTTTAAACATCTATTACGTACAATAAACTGTATAACACACTAAAAGATCCAAAAAAGCATAATAGGTGCTCTTTAAAACATTATAGCATTTTCATAGCCTCGATGTTGCCTTGAGTCAAAACTGCTATACAAAGAATAACATGAATACACATTTGAACACTCTGCAAACATCAAAGTGTTAATACAGTATGATCCATCTTTAAAGGTTGATGGAAGAACAATGGCAGTTATGGTAATGTTGCTGGAGACTTTTTAATGGCCAGAGGCACAGAGTGGGAGGGAGGGGATTATATTTACCTGGCAAGTGTTTTCCTCTGTGAAGTCTCATAAGGGGCTCAACAGTCCTGTCTACAGTATTTATATCACCAAGCCTTTGAACTGCTTGAGTCGTTATTCATCACATAGTCCTCGGCAGTGAGTGGACTGGACATGGCAGGGTTTTGGAATGAAGCAGGAGGGTGGTGCTGCAGACAATTTAAAGAACACTGTGTGTGATGTCTGTATGCAGTCTGATAATATTACGCAATTTTAATGTATGCATCTATAATTTGCAACACTGCATGTGATACAAAGAGATCCACCAGATATTTAGACTGTATGAGAGTAGAGTCACTCCCAAAAAGACAGAAGCACATATTCTGTTTTATGGTTTTGGTTAGGGTTGGGCGATATGATTTTTTTAATGATTATTATTGTTTAATTATTATATATTTATTTTGTTCATTATTAGTTGAACAAAAAAGTTGAAGTTATTGAACGGGTTCCTGATTCAATGCGTAGTTGTAGAGTGGCTCTGTAATACATTTTTATTTAAAAAAATTTTTAAATGTGTATGCACTCAGAACTGAAGGTGAGCCGACAGCCTGCCAGCGGTTTTACACAATGAAAAAGCCATGAATACAAATTGGATTTCAGCTCAGTGGGGATTTAACAATTTCAATAAAATAAGTAAAAATGTTTTAAAATAAGCATTTTATTTTGATTGCAACTATCTTTGTTACTTTTTGACCTCTTGACTGTCACCAGGGGGTAATAAAAAAAGGTATACGTAGGTATGTCCAACTTTCTTTTGAGCAAATTGTTGGTTGCATTGCCTGGACTGCG